>JAFFST010053474.1:326002-336908 GCA_022414735.1 Noturus placidus
AGAAGGTGCTCGAACTTTTTGGCAACAATGCAAAACGTTATGTTTGGTGTAAAAGCAACACAGCTCATCACCCTAAACACACCATCCCCACTGTCAAACATGGTGGTGGCAGCATCATGGTTTGGGCCTGCTTTTCTTCAGCAGGGACAGGGAAGATGGTTAAAATTGATGGGAAGATGGATGGAGCCAAATACAGGACCATACTGGAAGAAAACCTGATGGAGTCTGCAAAAGACCTGAGACTGGGACGGAGATTTGTCTTCCAACAAGACAATGATCCAAAACATAAAGCAAAATCTACAATGGAATGGTTCACAAATAAACATATCCAGGTGTTAGAATGGCCAAGTCAAAGTCCAGACCTGAATCCAATCGAGAATCTGTGGAAAGAACTGAAAACTGCTGTTCACAAACGCAAGTTTTGAAAATAAACAGTAGCTTCATGCATGCTGCTGTCTGGGCTTTTCCATATTAAAGTGTCTACCTCCTGTATTGGAGAAGGACACACCGAGAATCAAGGGTCCTTATGAATGAAATTTCTCACTGTTGCCTCCTATAGCTGTGACATGCCTCAGTTGCAGACAGTGCAGCCTTTTTTGTCTGTGTTTATCATTAACACACACATCACACTTTATCTTTATTTAGAAATGACAAAGATAAAGTGTTTTTAAAGGCCTGGCTTGAGTTGTTCGCTGCTTTCTTTTTAGCGTTTATTGATTATTGTCTCTTGCTGATGGTGCTATAAGAGACAGTTGTCATGGAGACAGGCTGGATCTTTTGTGCTTCCACAGAGGGACCGACAGAAGTGAAAATCACAACCTATTCTACTGGGGAAGATGGAATAAGACGGCAGAAACTGGCCTTTTTCCCGATCAGAATGATAGTTTTAATTTTCTATAACAGCTCTGACAGTAGTGCAACTGCAAATCATAGGTTTATAAACTATTGTTTGTAATGAATGAGCTTTAGCAAATGAGCTTTATCATCTTCTCTATATTTCTAGTCCTGATTCATTACAATTTGGTCATATTTATTGTAAAAGTGGTCAGAATATTTCTTGAGAATGATAAGAGCTGATTTCTGTAGTATAAGCCTAATGGTATGATAACTGTGCAAACCCATATAACTTTTTTGTAGTCTTATATCAGGTGCTTACATCTTATAGCATTAAACTGTAATATAACACTGCAGCTGCAATGGTAAATTATTTGGTTGGGGAAGCAGACAGAATGTTAAGAGGATCTCAGCTTTTACTTTAAGAAAAAAAGAAAAAAAAAACAGCGCAAACATACAGATCAAGCTAGAATGTTTTTTTTTAAACGCAGCTCCCACAGACACTCTTGACCAATCCCATCTGCTCTGACAATTATCATTCTGCTAGCAATACTTTCTAGCATGCTTAATTGGTTCCCAATATATATATATATATATATATATATATATATATATTCTTTTTTAAAAGTAATTTAAATTACTTTAAATTTTTATGATTTTTATTTTTAATAGCATTTTAACTATTTAATTAATGACATCATATATTTTATCCATTTATTCTTAACTTTAATGCTGTGGAATGTCTACAAAACAGATATGAACCGATATGGACCATTTCCATAAATGTTATATAAATTTTATACCTAGAAAAAATGTCTTCATATCAATGATTACATGGTACATTTTTTATCTGTTTATTATTAGGCTTTGTTTATGTGGAGCATCCAGTAATTCCAGTAAATAAGCCATTACTATAGACACAATAACACATTAGAAGTAGTACATTAATATAAACCTATGATTTGCAGTTGCACTACTGTCATGGCTGTTATAGAAAATTAATCAACACCTTCTCACCAATTAGAATATATAATATTATACTATATTATATTATATTATTTTTAGCGCCTCACTAGTTCAAAGTTGTTCTGCAGTGGATTTGCAGTTATGTAACACTTTTGGAATGAACTCACGTACCATGGTTCACACTGGTTTAAATATAGTATAGAGTTTACAGTGGATTGTATGAGGAACAGAGCACTTTAGCACTCAAACACAGAAACAAAAAAACATTTTTTTCTCTAAATTATCCAAGAGAATGAGGGTCTTTAGTGTCTACACAACAGTGATTTATACTTCCATGTTAAAAGCCTTTCTGCATAGTGCTGGAAGCAAGACCTTCCTGACCTCTGACCTCTGAGCAAGTTCTCTGCTTATGGAAGTGCTTAGAGAAGAAAGTTTAGCAGAAAAGGAACATGTCCTACTCAGAGGTGATGATTTGTGCATAGGCCTGTCACTTTTAATTTTTTTTACAGCTGCTGGCATTTCCTGGTGCTTGGTGGTGGCGGAGTCTGGATCATGTGGCTGCCTCCTCTGAGCATGGCTGTTTGATTGCCAGCTGAACAATGGCAGAATATTTTTAGAGGAGGAGAAGCCTGAGGTTCAACAGATGGAGTTTGACCCAGGGACAGTGCACTCACTATTTTGAAGCGTAGTAACGGTCTCAACTTTTGTAGATAGTTGTTGGAGATGAAACCTTCAGCAATGTAGATATCAAGAAAGAGTACTCACTTTTGTTGCCAGCGGTTTAGACATTAATGGCTGTGTGTTGAGTTTTTTATATATATATATATATATATATATATATATATATATATATATGGTGCTATAAGACTCAAGACACATATGACAAGATATGTGAAGGTTTAAGCTGAGAGGAGGAAGACTGTTTAGAATAGAAGGAGGAGGACCTGTGGATAGAAATTATTCATAAGTCTTGAAGAATTGGCTCAAATTCTGTGCAGTCTTTTCCCTGAGGGAAGCAAGGTGAACAGTTTGTGTGATGGTTGAGTGGAGTCTGTGGAGTTCTATGTAGATGTTATTAATGTTAGGGAGGCAGATGCCTGTGACTCACTGGGCATTCTTCACCAGCGTATGAGATGTGTTAATGTGTGTTTGGGGTCTTTAATGTGTTTGGGGTCTGCAACTCAGAAAGTCCAGGACCCAGTGGTAGATTGAGGACTGCAAACCAAGTCAGAGCAGTTTGTCCATTAACTTCAGGGGAATGAAAAGCAGAGCTGAAGTCTATAAATAGTCTCACATAAGACAGTTTGTTCTCCAGATGTGTCAAAGATAGGTGAAGTGCAGATGAGATGGCATCCTCAGTGGAGTGATTGCGCTAATATGCATGACTCATCAGACTTAAATACTCACGAGGTCCTTTGCCCTCTCACTGTCTAGTTTCAGAGTGTTTTTCCCTTTCTTTACTACTACTCTCAATATGATTTGTGTTTCTTCTATGTACATCCTCCAATGGCTTATTGATTTAGTAACTTGAGGAACAAAATAACACTGTAAAGTTATGCTTGTTCTGACAGATTTTGAGAACTGTGAAAAAATTTTTACCCAGCTCTTGTCCTGAAGTACCTCTTGTCCAGAACATTTTAGTGCTGTTCCCTCTCTAACACACACACTTCAACTCAGTGCTGGCTGTTAATTGGCTAATTAGTTTAAGCATGTATGATAGGGCAGGAAAAACCTCCAGGCTTTTATGATTTTTTGATCACAAAAATGAATGCAAAATCAAGCAATCTCTGCAATATTCAGAGGAGCGTGCAATTTTTCCAAATTACCGCAGATTTTCCATAAATTTGGACAAAGGCATCGGGCAACATCCACATAGCCTGAGTTACAGTGGGGGAAAAAAGTATTTGATTGCTGATTTTGTACGTTTGCCCACTAACAAAGAAATGATCAGTCTATAATTTTAATGGTAGGTTTATTTGAACAGTGAGAGACAGAATAACAAAAAATCCAGAAAAATGCATGTCAAAATTGTTATAAATTATTTTGCATTTTAATGAGGGAAATAAGTATTTGACCCCCTCTCAATCAGAAAGATTTCTGGCTCCCAGGTGTCTTTTATACAGGTAATGAGCTGAGATTGGGAGCACACTCTAAAAGGGAGTGCTCCTAATCTCAGGAGGAGGAATTCTGCCTATGACCCCAAGAACACCATCCCCACCGTCAAACATGGAGGTGGAAACATTATGCTTTGGGGTGTTTTTCTGCTAAGGGGACAGGACAACTTCACCGCATCAAAGATGGACGGGGCCATGTATCGTCAAATCTTAGGTGAGAACCTCCTTCCCTCAGCCAGGGCATTGAAAATGAAAAGTAATTTCATTACCAAGTACTTTCATTACCAAGTCATTACCAAGTACTGAGTCATGTTTTGCAGAGGGGTTAAATACTTATTTCCCTCATTAAAATGCAAATCAATTTATAACATTTTTGACATGCGTTTTTCTGGATTTTTTTGTTGTTATTCTGTCTCTCACTGTTCCAATAAACCTACCATTAAAATTATAGACTGATCATTTCTTTGTAGTGTGCAAATGTACAAAATAAGCAGGGGATCAAATACTTTTTTCCCTCACTGTATGTGAAATAAACACACCTGACATCACAACAACATGGTGACACATATTCAACAGTAATGAGATTTGCCTTTGTATCATTTTATACTTGATATAAGCTTGATTTTATTTTATATATAGCGTTTGTGTTGTGGAAAGACTGTTAAACAGCTTTGTAAGGTAATTTCATTGATTTCAGCCATGATGTGATAAGACCATTCGTTGTGACATTTTCATGAGCAAAACCAACAAGCCAGTTGGTCTATCTTATCTGCTTTATATATTTATAAAATTCATAGATTGGTCACACAAATAATCTTAAAAAATAATCTTTCCCTAGGCGTCCATGTTTTTCCGAGCTGAAACCCTGTGTTTAAATCGGAACTTGCAACTTAAAACACCTAGCAACTTTCCAAGATCCGGGAAGATTACACTACAATAGATTACAGCATAAGACACTAACCGCAGCTCCAGAACTCATTTGGCTGAAAACTGATAGAAAACAAGAAATGCGTGATTTAAAACTTCCACTGGCTTCAGTTTAAGTGTTTTGTGAGTTGTTCATCTGTATATCCTGACACATGCACGGATGTATCCTGGACAATCCTGTCCACAAAACCACTTGAGTTTATGATTCCTTACATCTTCACAGGATATGCGAGGTCACATGCTGTGTTAGCACAGTGGATATTTGTGCAGTTTGACCTCTCATTTGACTTCTTTGTCCCATTTGTGCATCTTTAAAAATAAATACAGAGATTAAGAACTCTTCAGCACATGCTGCTGTCCTCAGCAGAACTGTACTAACTGTACTGTACAAATAGTTGTATTATTATTCAGGCATTTGGTTTCAGAAGTCATGCCCCCCCCCCCCCCCCCCCCCCCTTGTGTTGTCTCCCACTCGTTCTCTCATATTAATGTGTATTTATTCAGCAGAACTAAGCACTGGTATTCCTTAGGTATATGTTCTATGATATTTAAGAAATAAAAACACGTTTTTATTGGAAAATAATCAAAGACAGGGTAGAGTTAATCAAAGATGAAGCAGAGTTAATGTTACCAACTTGAAGTTGAGGATTTTCCTGAAATGTCCTGAAGTATTTTATTACTCGTACACCACAGCAATTTGCCAATCATTACAATTCTTTATTTATTAAAGAACATATCATACTCTTTAACTATTTATCGTTACATTTAATGTTGTCGAATGTTGAGGTCCTCAAAAACAAGTAAGTTCCTGTGATTTTGAACATTGCAGTAGCAATATTAAGTCATAATTTTTAATTTTTTTTATCTTTTTTTACATTATTGTGAGATACTGAGGCATAATTACAATAATCCTAGTAAAAAGTTAAAAATTAAGTTTATTACAAGCTCCCACTGCATGGTGTGGGATACATATCCTACATACATCACCCACTGAGCTACAGTTGGAGGGGGGCACACGCACCGATTTTCCTTAACAAACGTGAATATATTAAAACAGAATAGACATAAATAAATAGATAAATAAAATAAATAGAATAGATGAAGAAAAGACAGATCCGTTGGCAGGGAAAATTAAAGCGGAACATATAGGAAATATTTTCTCCTGTATATTGGAGGGGACAGATTAGTATTTGCTCAACATTGGGGGGATACGACCTCCCCAAAGAGTGTGTGGTTAAGCCCATGATCAGAGGTATGGGTAATCCTGTTAAGAGATCTAATGTTTTTACACATTTGAAACCTTTAAACTCTGATATAGTATTTTTACAGGAGACTCACTTACGTATTAAAGATCATATTCGGTTACACTGCCCTTGGGTGAGTCAAGTCTTCCACTCGAACTTTAATTTGAAGGCAAGAGGGGTCGCTGTTTTAATTAGCAAAAGGTTACAGTTTTCCTCCACTAACTTTATTGTGGATGTGAACGGTAAATATATTGTAGTTGCTGGTACTACAGTGCAAAGACAGGTGTTGTTGGTAAATGTATATGCTAAAAAAAAATTGATGACGTAGAACTTGCTAATAGATTGTTGAGCAATCTCCCTTTCTTAGATACTCACCTATTGATTTTCAGGGGAGATTTAAACTGTGTTTTTGAGCCAAACTTAGATCGGACTTGTCCCCATACTCTGAATCAATCATCTATGTCTAAAACATTTTTCCGATTTTATGTGTCAGAATGGTCTCGTTGATCCATGGAGATCCAGTAACCCCTCTCTTAAAAAGTTTTCTTTTTTCTCCCAGGTGCATCATTCCTATTCGAGGATTGATTCTTTTTTTATAGACTGCACTCTTGATTCTTGTGTAGTTTCTTCTGACTATCTGGGTATTGTAATTTCTGAACATGCGCCTCTACAATTGGATATTCATTTTTCTATTTATAAATGTTGGAGATTTAACTCTCTTCTTTTGTCGAGAGTGAATTCTGTGAGTTCATTTACACTTCTATTGATGACTTTTCTTCAATAAGAATGACTCTACCTCTTATTCATTGTTATGGGAGACACTGAAATCCTATATCAGAGGCCAGATTATTTCTTACTCTGCTCTCTGTAATAAAAAGCGCACTGCTAGGGTTTATGAACTCACATCTGCGATCAGTGACCTCAATCAGAAATATGCATTGAACCCTTCTCCAGAACTTTTTAAACAGTGTCTTGACTTCCAGACAGAATTTAATCTTATTTTGACTAAAGAAGCAGAACGTTTGTGCCGAGTCGTTTACTGGCACATCAGCTATGGCGACAGGCCACTTCCTGTCTCATACCTAGTTTTAAAAACACTTATAATATTGTCACTACAGATCCTATGGAAATTAATGCTACTAATAAATTGTTTTACTCTTCATTTTTAAAATCCGAATTTCCAATAGACAATACTAAAGTGAATACATTTCTTCAAAACCTTTGTAACTCTGCTATTGATTCGAATACTGCCAAGCAACTGGACTCCCCACTCTTTCTTGAAGAAATTTTACATTCAGTTAAAACTATGCAATCTAACAGAGCTCCTGGCCCGGACGGGTTTCCAATTGAATTTTTTAAAACGTTTCGTTGAAAATTAGCTCCATTGATTTGGCTATGTTCAATGAATGCTTGGAATGTGGGTCTTTGCCTCCAACTCTGACAAAGGCCACAATAGCTCTTCTTCTTAAGGAGGGTAAGGATCCAACCTCCTGTGTTTTTTATAGATCACTGACCCTGAGTCACTGTCACTGTCTCTATGAATTGTCTCTGTCTCTGCTTAATGCAGGTGTAAAGGTGTTGGTGAAGGTAATGGCATCTCGTTTAGAGAATGTACTCCCTTATATTAAATCTGAAGAACAGAACGGTTTTATAAAGGGACGTCAGTTGTTTTTCAATACCCATACACTCTTTGATATAATTTATTTAAAGCATTCGGCCGAGCTTCCTGAGATTGTGATTTCTAAAAAAAGCTAAAAAAAAAAAGCATTTGATAGGGTTGATTGAGAGTATTTGTTTGCAGTCTTGAGGTAGTTTGGATTCGGGGATAAGTTTATTTCTTGGATTAGCCTCATTTACTCATCCCCTAAGGCCAAGGTTCAGACAAACGATATTTATTCTGATTATTTTGCTCTCGGACGTGGGTGTTGCCAAGGCTGTCCTTTATTACCTCTGCTTTTTGCTGTCGCTATCGAGCCTCTGTCTATTGTATTAAGATCTTCTCCCCTGTTTAAAGGAATAGTTTGATACGGTCTAGAATACAATTTATCGCTATATGCTGATGATTTGTTATTCTATGTAACCGATCCTATTGCCTCTATGCCTGCTGTTTTTGGGTGTTCTGGAGACCTTTGGTGTTGTCTCTGGCTATAACTTAAATTTGGGCAAAAGCGACTGTTTTCCTGTCAATACTGCAGCATTTTCTCTCCAACAGTCAGATCTACCTTTTCGATTTAGTCAGTCAGGGTTTAAATACCTAGGTATAAATGTGACACGTTCTTTATCTAATCTTTTATCAGCTAATTTCACTCCCCTTATCTCAAAGGTTAAATCCAGCATTCAGAGTTGGGGTAACCTCCCCCTTTCTCTAATTGGCAGGATCAATGTCGTCAAAATGAATATATTACACACACACACACACACACACACACACATAGTATTAAACACCGATCAGCCATAACATTAAAGCCACTGACAGGTGAATTGAATAACAGAATAACATTGATTACAATGGCACCTGTCAAGGGGTGGGATATATTAGCAAGCATGGGGAGCAAAGGTTAGCCTGTCTGGTCCAATTCCACAGAAGAGCTATTATAGCACAAATTGCTGAAAATGTTAATGCTGGCTATGATAGAAAGGTGTCAGAACACACAGTGAATCAAGCTTGCTGCCTTTGGGGCTGTGTAGCTGCAGACCAGTGCCTATGCTCACCCCTGTCCACCGCCGAAGGTGCCTACAATGGGCACATGAGAATCAGAACATACAGTACTGTGCAAAAATCTTAGGCACATGCAAATAAATAAGCAAAGATGTCTTTAAAAAATAATTAAATTAAATGTTTCTATATGAATACAAATACAAAAAAGAAGTAAACAGTAATAAATTAAGCAAATTCAATATTTGGTGTGACGACCCTTTAAAAAAAAAGGTAGAAGTAATAAAATTAAAATCTATAATAAAGTTTGTACTAAAAATGCCTAAGAATTTTGCACAGTACTGTAGGTGTGTGTAATCAAAGTGTGTGCGAACAACTGTTTAAATCTAAGATAAGTGAGAACAGAAATTAATTTGTGTATGTGTGTGTGTGTGTGTGTGTGTGTATGCATATATATATATATATATATATATATATATATATATATATATATATATATATATATACACACACAAATACATATATACCTTTATTTTATATTCTTTATGCCGTCAAAATTCAATACACAGAATGGAAAAACATGGAAAAAACTGATATTTTGACTCATGGGAAAAACACAAACCTCTGTTGTAAATCTATTAGTAAGTCAGCTTGCATGTTTTCTTGCATGTGTTATCAAGTGTGCGTATGCTTTTACACAGACAACCCTTTTGTAGCCTAAACCTGGTAATGTTGTTGTTCATGCTTTCTGTGTGCAAAATAAAACACCCTGGAAAGTCCAGCGGCAGCACTCATTCAGCAGACTCAATGATAGTGCTGTTACTGTGCCAGAACAAACAAAACTGTGAGTTTTGTTATGCAAGACCAGTTAAGGGATCTGTTAGGGAACACATCACACTGCAGAAATTTCTCTCTTTTTTTTCAAATGGGAAGTACAAGAAGTCCAGCCAAGTGTGTGATTTAGATGTTCTGCAGTATCACCTCCGGGCAATTCTATGAATATTACCCTTTCAATGGAAAATAAGGTTACAATGTTTATAATTAATTATTATTGCCATGATTTTATTACAAAAAGTAACAACAAAGGGTTGGAAAGCTAGAATATCTACACTTAAAAGTACTTATGTAAAATGATTTTAACTGCTATTGGAAGTCAGGACAATTTTTATTTTTTGCTGAAACTGTTCACTCATATGTTCATATGAAAAGTTATGAAAGGTACCATAATACGTTATCATTTCTATAGTAACAGCTCATTCACATGGAGTTGTATGGTATGCTCTTCACATAAACATTTACTAAAAGGTTTATTTAACATTTAAGGCTGTAACTTTGTTTTCCGGCAACTTCAGGACAGGTGTTCATGTTTTGTGGTTTGTCTGTAACATGACAAGCTGCGTTTTGTTTGTTTTTTTAATTAGCTTTAAAAAGAAAGAAGCTGTCATCAGAATAACTGTTTGCAGCTGATATAAGTGACAACAGAAACCAATTTGATTCGCGAACATTCTACAACATTAAATGTAACTATAAATGGATAAAAAGTATGACCCATCTTTGTTTAATAAATACAAAGTACAAAAAAAAGTACATAAAAATGTAAGGAGTTAAAAATGTGGGTTTCTATAGTGGCAATGTAATTAAGTAACAAATATTAATTGTAATCCCTCTAATTGGACATATCCATCAACTGGACAGCATTGTTTTATTTAAATCCCACCTTTATGATTATTTGTTTAAGTTGGTGTCACAATGTGGTTTAACGAGGTGCAAACAGGCGCAGACTGGCTTTTGCGTATTTATTGGGGTGATGCTCAAAACAACACAAAGACACTACGAATACTCTACCCTGAAACAGTGACTAGAAACAAAAACACTCGGGCTACTAAACATGAAACAAAACCTAACCTTCAGACTAACTTCAGACAAAGTGACACAGAGACATGGAGTCTACACAACGAAAGACAAAGGCTAAGTGCAAAACCAGGACTATATATACCCACACCAGTGCTCATTAACACAACAAGAAGCAGGTGCAAGACGTGACTAGTAGTAAATCCATGTGACATCAAGGGGGCAATGGCTACTGGGACATGGAGTCTACCGGCACACTGGGGTGGAGACACACAAAACGTGAACACAGTCCAGGTGCTAGGAACAGTCATTGT
>JAFFST010053476.1:22857-34226 GCA_022414735.1 Noturus placidus
CACCTTCATTTACAAATTGCATTTTGTGTTTACTTGTGCTGTCCTTGACTATTGTTTAAATTGGTTTGATGTTCCGAAACACTTAAGTGTGACAAACATGCAAAGGAACAGGAAATGAGGAAGGGGGCAAGCACTTTTTCACACCACTGTAGAACCACCTGGGCTGGTCCAAAACCAATCTAAAACCACTGGCCCAGCTCGGTTAACCAGCTGAAGCTAGTGACAAACTAAAACTATTCAATTCAATTCAATTCAATTTTATTTGTATAGCGCTTTTTACAATAGACATTGTCTCAAAGCAGCTTCACAGGAATATAAACACAGTACATACACAGTAGATACACAGCTAGCTACCAGGCTATTTTTTACAGCAGAAATAATTTTCTAATCATTAAAAAAATAGAAATATGTTGTCTTTATGTTTGTCTGCCATCCAGTGGCATTTGTATGGGTTTTATTACCCACTCCAGTTTCCGTGGCCAGTTCAATTCTGCAGCTAACCACAAAGCATGCTGTTGTCTATTGCAAATGTTTATGTTTGCTAATAAAAGAGCAAGTACATTTATTTTAACAATACTACATGGAAAAGCTTCTACCTTTTTGACTCCACAATGTCTAATGTGTAGTTTTTACATTTTAGACCAAAAGTTACTCAAACATACCATCATATCCGAGAAATAGTCACATTAAGGTTGAGTTGAGGCTGTGTTCTGTCAAGTGTAGGTTGTTGCTCTAATGAGTTGTTCTACCTTAACAAACTGTGCACTTATAGGTATTAATTTTTTTGCTATTTTGTTTACATTTACATTTAGCAGACGCTTTTATCCAAAGCGACTTACAAATGAGAGCACACTCACACACCAATGGGAGCAGAGCTGCATGCAAGGTGCTAGCTTGCCATCGGGGGCAACTTAGGGTTCAGTGTCTTGCCCAAGGACACTTCGGCATGGGATCACCTGGGCCGGGATTCGAACCACCAACCCCACGATTAGTGGATTAGTGGACAACCCGCTCTACCGACTGAGCCACAGCCGCTGGAAACTGGAGTGGGTTTACTTTATTACTATGACCTTATCAGAAAATGCCTCCAGTATAAGACTACAGGTAGCACATTTTGATAGGTAATCTTGTGTTCTAAAAATACCGCCAGCATTAATATACACTCAGTGAGCACTGTTTTAGGAACACTATACTAGTAATGGGTACTGCTCACAAAACAGCTTCAATTCTTCGTGGCTTGGATTCCACAAGATGTTGGAAACATCTTCCAGGAATTCCAGGAAATCAACAGCTATAAAAATACTCACACCAGCCCTTCTGGCACCAACAATCATGCCACATTCAAAATCACTGAGATCACAGTTTTCCCCCATTTTGAAGGTTGATGTGAACAATACTTGAAGCTGCATGCCTGTACCTGCATGACACACAACTGGCTGATTAGATGAATGAGTAGGTGTACTGTATACAGGTGGTCCTAATAAAGTGCTCAGTGAGAGTGCAAAAGTGTTCATGCACACACACACACACACACACACACACACACACACACACACACACACACACACACACACACAAACCCTTGGTAGGATGTCTCGATAGGCAGGACAATTTGTCAAAACACTGGCACTGGTTCTATCACTCTTTTCTAAGAGTGCTTAACATTGATTAAATAGTAGGTTGACCTGTTTTGTATATATATATATATATATATATATATATATATATATATATATATATATATATATATGAGTTTAATGACAACACAGTTAATATTAAACCTTGCTGTTTTCCCATTTGCTGAATGAAGTAAGACAGAACTGAAACAGAAACATAGTCCATAGAAATTGGCATCATAGAAGGAACTTTCTCGCCACCGTCTGGTAATCCGCTATGAAAGGTTATACATGATGTTTTCGTCCCTACATTATCAAGTGCACTCATGGATGTCATTACGACGGGAAAATTTCAGTGTTATTTGATAATTTCTACAGAAATTAAACTCTTGATTACTATACAGTTCAAAGCGGTCTATTTGATGCGCATGCGCAGTACGGCGTCAACACTTCCGGGTTGCGTTAGGCGTGATGCTGCAAGCCTCATGCGTTTATGTACAGTAGTTTGACAGTTCATTTTGTACGACGGTTCGCTCTCAGCAGTCAGCACAGGATGGGAAGTTTAAAGAACGAAAACCGGTCGATTCATTCTGACAACGTTGAGGAAGTTCATAACATCCCAATGGATGTGATTATTCGACCCATTCCTCCAGTTCTAGATGAAGAGAAAGTTCAAAGCCTCATGGACACTGTAAATGTAAGTTGACTGGCTTAATTGCCATCCCTATGTTGTATTTCAACAAACTAAATTCATAGATATGCCATGACATGACTTCAAAACAAAACAAACGCGAAAAGGGTATGTGGCAGACGTGAATAAACCGTGATAGGTAGTGTAATAGCTCTATCTTGTATTGTGATGTACTGTTCATCTGAATTGAAATCTGTATATGTATTCTCTCAGGAGACCTCAGACATCAGAGTTGTCCCTCCAATAGATGTGTTGTGGATCACAGGAGAAAAGGGAGGTAATTATTACTACTCATTTGGTGGCTGCCATAGATTTGCTGCTTACCAGAGACTACAGATGAAATCCATCCCAGCCAAGATCATCAAATCCAACATTTCTGACCTGCGCACCTATTTGGGGGCTTCAACGCCCAATTTACAGTGACTGAAAGAGCCAGGGTATAGAGGACATGATTGCCACATGATAGGTAATGAATGAGTCATGAGGGTTAGACTGGGCATCTACAGGAAGCTGACACATGCAAATAGGTGTAAGAATGACGAGACAAGGGAGTTAACATGTCCACATGTACATGTGTTTTCTTTTTAAAACTATTTCCGTTTGTCTTTGACGTTCATATATTGTGAGACAAATTTGAAGAAATACAAGCCAGTTATTTGACTTACTTTTCACAAAACCCAAAAACAATGACAGTGGGTGTATGTGTGAAAATATATGGGCGAAATTCATGTTTTGTAAATAAACGTGGTCATCAAGGATTACTCCAGCATTTTTCAAATTAAGCTCTATCCACTGCAGTTATATTGTGTGCATGATCATAATGGATTAGAATCACCACACATTTTCCCAAAATGAGATTTACTAAAACATAGTTATAATCCATCCCACCCATCCATTTCCCATACCGCTTAGCCTACACTTGGTTGTGGGGGAATCTGGATCCTATCCCAAGGAACGAGGCAGGCAACACCCTGGATGGAGTGCCAGACCATCTCAGGAAACACGTACACACTATGGACAGTTTGGAAATACCAATCAGCCTATAACACATGTCTTTGGACTTGGGGAGGAAACCAGAGTACCTGGAGAAATCCAAGGAAAACATGCAAGCTCTGCACACAGGACAGAATCATGATTTGTGCGCCCAATCCTGGGGGTGTGAGGGAGTGCTAACCATTAAGCCACCATACCTCCCAATATAGTTTATTTTGCTCTCTGTAAAAATGTAACTGTATAATGGAAATTTAGACTTTAATTTAGACTGCAACTGCTGGACTAAAGGTCTTGGGCTGAAACAGCCATGAGAGAAAGTCATACCAAAGCTGTACTTGTGAATTTTCTCTAATTTTCCAAGACTGTAGCACTGCAATAAAAATAAACCTGGTTAAGCTTTCCAAATTGTTTTGTTCTATATAAGTAGTTAATTTACACATTCTTCGTTTAAAAAAACAACAAGAAACCTATTAATTTTTTATTTAACATGGGTAATCACATAATTACTACACATGCAGTAATTATATGCACTCTGTAGTGGTAGCACTGATATTCTCCACGAGATGGTAGTGTTGCTCTGTTTAGCGTAGATTCATTTTGTTACAGATTAATGTTTGTTTTATAGTCAAATATTTAAATCATATTCATATGTGTAAATATAATTTAAGATGAAACTAAAAAGCTGTAAAAATGTCACTTATGCGAATGCATTTTAATTTACTGAAAGACTCATTTTCTTGTTTATGTCCATCGCATGTATTGTATTAACTAAGGTGTTTTTCTACATAATAGTACAGCTTTGTTCCATCATGAACTGTTTTTCAAACTACAGTATCTTTAAAAAAAAAAAAATGACGTGTATATATAGCAGCAGTCCTTAGACTTCTGGATTTCATATCCTGCTACATTCACAAATCACTTCAGACATGTCAAGGTACGAATGCTTACACTATAACTCTGGACTATTTCCACCAAATTGAGTAGAGATGAGATGGGGACACTTTTTCATTGACATGAAATTGGATCCAGTCATGAAGCATACAGCTTTGACCTTTTCATGCAATTGATATATTTTTTTTTTCGTAGTGACACAGACTTCATTAAAGGCCAAATGGACCAAAAATATGCAACAAACTACAGCTTTACATTAGTTACTGTATGCGTTTATGCGGGCTTTTAATAATAGACATTCCACAAAGCAGCTTTACAGAAATCTGGATGTAGATTTACATCCCTAATGTGTAAGCCAGAGAAGACAGTGGTAAGGAAAAACTTAAGATGACATGAGGAAGAAATCTGGAGAGGAGCAAGACTCAAAAGGGACCCTTCCGAGTGACACCAGATAGTGGGATTATAAATCATTACTCTTCTACAGCTGGATACTATTATGTGTTGAAGGGTTTTTCAGTACAATCATGTTTTGAATAGGAGTTCTGGGATAAGCACAGGACAGTCTTTATGATAACTGCAGCAGTTCTTAGGTAGAAATCTATAGTATTCAGGTGAGGTTGTCCACTGAAACAAGGGGAGAGACTTGAGCATACACGATGATTTTTGTGAAGCGTCGTCTTTGATGTGATCATGTGGGACCATCCAGAGGAGCAGAAGGTGACTCACAAGTACAGCTGCTCCATGCAGGAGTAGTATTCCAATGAATCAGGCATGTGTAGAGGGTAAGATATTCACCAAGTTTGCATATTGGAGCAGGATATTTCTGAGGTCATATGTCATGAGAACTCTGCTATGCACTTTTCTGTTCCAGATCATACACTGGACTGGACAGGGAAAAAAAAATGAGCACTGCAACTCTGATGATGTTAAACTACTATATATAGACAGGTTTGGAGGCTGGACCCCAGATTCCCAGACTGCTGTTAGTTTGCAAAAGGAATGGTCTGTAAATGGGCGTTATTATTATTATTATTTTTAGCTTTATATTGGGTGTGTGAAGGAATACTGATATGAATACTGATGATATGCTGTGAATAGGAATTCTGATGTCATTACATGTTTAATGTTATACTATATCAATACAGACATCATCAGAAAAAATACACCCACCCCCAGGCATGTCACATCTCCTAAAATATGCTTCAAGATACAAAACTGATACAAAATAAATACAGAATGCTAACAGCAAAGTGGTATTGAACATTTCTTCTCATTTTCCCAATCAAGTAATTTGTTCAATTATGTATGGTTACCACAATTTATACTTTAATAAGAATAATACAATAATTTTTCTGATCAATGGCGTATCAGTCATTCATTTCATTATGTAATTTGGACCATTATTTGGCCGTCCATGATTAGAAGGTATATTATAAAAAATTAACATACTACAAAACTAATACATATTCATATCTATAGTTTTTTTCTATTCTATTAATGAGACATTTGAAGACATTTGGCCTTTTTATCTGGGTGGTACATGTGTTTCTAATGATAGGGTATATCCAATAAACTCTAAAGTGTGTGTGTGTGTGTGTGTGTGTGTGTGTGTGTGTGTGAGTGTGTGTGAGAGAGAGAGAGAGAGAGAGAGAGAGACGTAGGCGTAGTGGACATGAGCACATGCAAAAGGAATCTTTCCACAACTCAAGGTTCTTCCTTTAGCCCTTTTGGCCTTAGTTTACCTCTTGGAAAAAAAAGTTGGCCTTCTTGGAAAAAAAAAGAATTCCTAATTAATGAAGCGGGACAATATAACCATGGCATTTTTTATGATCAATATATTTATATAGTTTATCCCCCAATCATATCAACCTAATTGTTTTAAGTTTTGATAAAATTCTAATAAAAATATCATCACTTGATGGCTTGTTTATCTAAATTCAAATATCCTTGATCCATTTGCATGTAAAACCTGCTGATTATCCTGCAGAAAAATTATGGATAATTCAAGCAGTAGTTGAATGTTTTTACAGGCAGATTTGGCATGGCCTTTCTGCTCTGTTGTTTCTGGCAGTCTGTGTTATGGAATATTCAGCTTTAAACATTTAGCAGAAATTATGGACATAACCCGAAAAGTAAGTCAGTGGGAGATGACTAAAGTTGTATAAATAATAAATTCTCAACAACAAAATACCTGCTGCTACTTAAACAGAGAACCTTCACTCTTCACTAATTACAAAACACTAGCAGACCAGAGGAATATACTGGCCATAGGAGTTCATTATGTAACCATCACTTGTACAAAAATTGTACATGTTGTTTTATATAGCATCATGGTCCTGGAGGAACGTTGTTTCATTTCACTGTACTGTACCAGCTGAATATGATTGAAATGATGACGAAGCCACTTGATTTGACAAGTGACTGTGGTGTTATATGAATCAGGTAGACCATCATTTCTGTATCAGTGATCAGTTAGCATTAGAATGGGCAAAAAGAATGACTCTGAATGTAGCCTCTGATTTGGGCTATAAGCCATGGTACAGTACGTCTGATATCTTTTGTACAGTTTTCTGGCCATGAGCTTCAGAATCTTGAAGGTTGCTGCCTGACTGGATCTCCACACTTGAGTTACCAGATGGAAAGCCAACTTTTGAACACTGTAACACAATTAAATGTTTTGAGCATAAAACGGAGGCGCACGGTGGCTGAGTGGTGATCACGTTCGCCTCACACCTCTAGGGTCTGGGATTTGAGTCCCGCCGGGGCCATGTGTATGCCGAGTTTTCATGTTCTCCCCGTGCTGTGGGGGTTTCCTCCCCCAGTCAAAAGACATGCATGTTAGGCGTATTGGCGTGTCTAAAGTGTCCGTAGTGTATGAATGTATGTGTATGTGATTGTGCCCTGCGATGGACTGGCAGTTTGTCCAGGGTGTACCCTGCCTTGTGTCCCATGCTCCCTGGGATACGCTCCAGGTTCCCCGTGACCCTGCAAAGGAGTAAGCGGTAGAAGATGGATGGCTAGATGGATGAACTAAAATGGAAGGTCACATCTTTAAAAATTATTAAAGAGTTTTATTTGAAGTAGTTAGTGATGATAATCTTTCTGGCCACAGGAAAATGTTTGTGGTTTGTCAACTGCCATGTCAGTAAAATTCCCTCTTTCATTTTTTGGCAATTGTCAAAATTGGCAAGCATTGGCAAATGATAGAAGTCTGGCTTGCAAAACTTTGTACATGGCATGATAGTAAGTAAAATCTCCCAAACTGCTGACATTCTGAGCTTTGTATGAACACCCTTTGGAGGAAAACAGTTTGTGGATTGTCCAAGTAAATTGATGGGCCATAAACCACTCACATTCAACACTGGCCTACAGAATGTCCTCTCATAGTGCACCACTTGTCTCAAATTAGCTGAAGGCTATGTTGGGCATCAATGATGGTAATGAAGAACAAGGAAGCACATCTCCAGTGACCACAATAACATTAATACTGGAATGTTGAGATGTGGAAAATGTAACAATGCTGTATGGTGGTCATGGCAGTATGTTTGTGTGGGGAATGTTTTCCTAGAGGACATTAGAGCCCCAATATATTCCTTCATGTCTATAGTTGCAACAGTTTATTTACACTCACATGGACACTTCAAGCATTAAAGTTTGCCATGTCACAAGGCATAGAAGAAAGTGCCTTTACTCATCACATACAAGCTACAGTACAGTGAAATTCTTTTTTCTTTAATTTTCTTTTCTTTATTTTTAATTTTTTTAAAGATTGATACCCCAAGAGTAGAAAGGATTAAGGGCTCAAGAGCCCAATAGCTTGGTGGTGCTAGTGCTTGAATCCCTGACATTCTGATCAGTAGCCAAGAGCCTTTGCCAATTTTAACAACATGTGGTAGACTACTATTTAATTAAACTGTTTAGATCTTTACAGCCGAATCACATCAGTAAATGGCCCTCGTTTTACAGATATTAATCCCATGATAGACAATGTTTGTGCGTCACCAGAACAGAGGTCTTGTAAAACACAGATTTGAAATCCATTTACATTACACAGTTGTAGCAAACAACTAAACAGTTCTGAAAGCATTATGGCTGAAAAAGCAGAGATTTGTCCTTCTCATTTAATGAGCTATAATCCACAACTTGCAGCATATAAAAATTTGTTTGATCTGGGTAAATTCCCTGGGTGGCATTTTCTGTTTCCAAGCAACTGAGCCAAGAATACATGCTCAAATGTGGCTGTCCCCATAAATGTAGTTTTATAGTCCACCAGCAGGAACTGTTTTTATTTTTAACAAAAAAAACCCAAAAACATTTTATTGGTATTTAAATCCAAGACAAAGCCATCTTTTTGAGAAATTATAAATATATCTTAATATCTTGTTTGAGCCCAGAGGTGAAGCTACAGGACAGGCAAGGCAGGCAACTGCTTGTGGCCCCATTAAGGCCAACAGTAAGTCCGTGAAAACACCAAATCTCATAGGTAGAATGCCCCCAAAATCTCTGCTGAGTAATGTACAATACTATACCAGGAACCCCCTATCGGCCACATTTTGCTAGCATGTGCAAGATTATTTTGAATTGCAGCACTTTTTAAAATGAAGAGAAAAACAAGAAGAAGAAGAAGAAGAAGAAGAGGAAGAGGAAGAAGAAGAAAAGAGAAAGCAAAACTATGGTGGAGATACTCTAACAATGAAGTTACCAAGGATGACAACTATAGGCTACGTAATGTAAAGCTAGCCCATCATCATTTTGGCAAGCAAGCAGCTAGCTAATAGTTGACACTCAGGTTGTAGCACATAACATTAATTATTAAGCAAGCTTTCTTGGTAAAATTCATCATATTGCTCAAATTGTCTTTGTAGCTCGGTCTTTTTAAGTATAGAGTATAAAAGGCAATATTTTGCCAAAGGTGTTCTATTGTAACCTATGTGACAATAACGAATTTGGAAGCTTGATCTTGCACTACTTCTAGCAGGCAGGATAAAACACTAACAGTTTCTGACAGTTATCCATATAAAGGCATCTGGTTAACATATTGGCAATAAAGACTAAAAATGCCAGGAGGGCCCCTTACCTTATCCTGTATGGGGCCCCTACAATTCCTGAAATTGCCTCTGTTTGGACACCGTTTGCTGTTTGGCCAACACCTGATATTGACTTAATGCATCAAGGTGCTTACTGCTGAATTAAAACCTTTTTGACCTAGTGATTAATAATTATGCTTTATTACCTATACTCGTTACTCATCTAAATACATATTCTGGTAAAAGTTGAAATACAGCTTCAAATACTTCAATCAAGTTAAAATAAAAAAAGTAAAAGAACATCTGCCTCAAGTTTTGGTTAGATGGTAAGTCAGTGCCCCTTTCACTAAGGAACCTCAGAAATAACAACAACTTTTATTCCTAATCTCATAGATGTTAGCTAGCATGATAACAATGATACAAACTAGCTGAATGCCAGGAGGTTACTGTCACAATACAAACTGCCTTAAATACAACCTGCACCTAGGAACAGATCAATTACAGTAAGGCCTCATTCTTTCTGTTGAAGATTTTTTTTATTTTGAAATATACTAAGTAAAAGTCAGAAGTAATTGGTGAAAAGAAAAGAAAACTCAAGTTAGGTACGGATACATAAAAACACTTAATTACAGTAATAAAGTATTTGTTCTCTGTGTATACTAATGTACTACCCTACTGGTTCCTCAGGACTACAAGTGACATGTTTTATGTAGGCTAATTTAAATCTTCCATAACAGGGTCTAGTGTTGTAATAACTACTTCACGTTCAATATAGCACTGACCCAAAGACTCAAAGGTCCTGATTTTGATTGTGCAGCCTGTACATCAGGGAAGAAGCTGCAGACCTGCAAGCAGAGATCTTGTAGGTTGGCTCAGGAAGATAACAACGCCTTTCCGCCACAATAAATAGGACCCTGGGGTTCAGACCTGGCTATGTGTCTCCCCATGAGGGACTTCAGGAAGTGGAGAGAGGCCCCGGCCCCCAGCATGCTGCAGCTGATCAACTGTAAATTTCTGGCCAAAGAATTGTCGCGTGTAAGAAGACTTCCTGCAGCTCGTTGACTGTCTAGAAGTAACCCTATCCTCAATGGACCCTTGATACGTGAAACCTTTATCCGCAGACAGTGAGAAGGGAGGAGAATAAAAGAGACACTAAAGTGGGGGGCTTTGGGCTGCACCTGCTACTTTTTTTGGAGAATTTAAATGCACTTCAGTAGTAGATCTGTCTCATATGATTTGATGTACTGTTCCAGAGACTTTGCCAAAATGCACTGAATCTGTGTTTGTTGTGGCCCAACATCTTACACCTTCAAGGTTTTCCTTTAACTTGTCACTCATTTGTATGTGAGCCCTATGGTCATCTGGGCTCCAAAGAAGACACCTGTTTTTCTCTGTGAACATGGCAGTCTGTAGCATAACTCTACTCTTCTGATCTTTAAGGGGGTCAGACGTGTCATGCTGCCATGCTTTCTGTGTACGAGACCTGTCTGTGTGGTTGTGTGAAGGGGAAAGTAAAAAAGAGTTCAGATAGAGTCTGCCTGTTCTTTCTTGTTGTGATCTCCATTCCCAAATGACTAGTACATATAAGACCCTGTAATTTCCTCCTAAATGGGACCCTAGATCACTTTACAGTGCCAAACTGCCAACACTGGTTCCCCAAAGTCTTCTCTGAAGTGCATTGGCTAAATGAATGTTGGCAGAAACATGTCATCAGACTCATATGACTGTGTCTCTAACACACAGCAGCTCCTCAGTGTAGTGGAGCATTTAATACTGTTACTCTTAATAAGTGCATTTATTACTTTGGATACATATGAAACAAATCTAATTTTTGAAGTAAATGTGTACACAATAAAAAAAAAACCCTTATAATATAAAAACCCAATATATTTTATAACAAAATAACTTGTCACAACTATTGGCACCCCTTTATTTAGCAGCAGTGAGTCCTGTACAGTACAATAGTTGATGAGATTGGTGAATATAGAGCAAGGAATTCGAGACAATCCCCAATAAATAATAATTTCAGAATTATTCCAGCATCCTAAGTCCTCTCATGTGGTCTCACCTCCAGTAATAGGATTTCAGTCAAGGGACTTGGGTGTCCATGTAAAATTCATCTTTTTTTTGGCGTGTGTGTGTGTGTGTGTG
>JAFFST010053476.1:34246-45006 GCA_022414735.1 Noturus placidus
GGGGGGGGTAATGATCTACCTTGGCATGAATATGGATGTATGTTTTGGATCATTGACCTGCTTGAAGACCCAGTTGTAGTTTGGGCAGCTTTTCATTTAAAGTCTCCTGGTACTTTATGGACTCCATGATACCATCGGCTTTGGAGGAAAATACTTAAAATACATATTAGTGTGGATTAGGTTCACTTGAGTTTGGGAAGAAGCTGTCACATCCTCCTAAAGAACCCTGTTCCATTCAGTGTTCCAGTAGTGTCTAGCCAACTCCAGGCATTTACGCTTGTGGTTTAATGAAAGAAAAGGATTTCTTCTAGCATGCCTTCCAAATTTATTTGTAGATTTGGAAACTAAAATTAGCTACCATCTGTGAAAAATCTCCAACCGTTATTCTTGGAGATTTTTTTTTCCTCCTCACTGTGCATGGGTGCTAAATCCACTTGCATCCTTTTCCAGGCAGGTTCTTTACAGTGAGCACTGGTTGTTTTAAAGTTAACTTACTAACAACCTGTTGCATCTAAGAGAGAGAGAGGGAATATCATTGCTTGATCTGTGACTCTTGTAAGTGGACAGAATATGTACAAACAAACTATTTAGAGACCCATCAATTATATACCAATTTTTTATTTCTGAAAATTTATGACAGATATTTTGGGGCCATGAGACCATATTAACTATACCTCTCTAGTAAAAGGATTCTTTCCCATCCATAAGTATGTGGTGACACTCTGATTGTTGTAATAGGTCATCTTTAACCATGCAAATTTGTAAGGCTTGAAAGTGTGAATCTGTAAAAAATTAAAGGTTGTACTGTTGTCCCTTTGTATTTGTTCCACATTAAAATAAACTGCAAGGAACAGCTAATTATTACTGTGTTAGTACTTTCTTAACATTACTTGGTTACTAGAATCACATGACAGCAGGACACTGTAATCACCAGATAATCACCAGATCTCGATCCTAGCAAAGAAAATAATGACGCAGAGATCTTAAGCTTCTTAAACTTTTTCTGGTCTACATCAGAGTTCACGATTGCGATGATACCTGATTACAATTCTGTCCATCACCCTGCAGTGTAATCTAGTCAGGCTTGTAAATGCTTTCTTAAGAGCCGTACAGCCTTTTCTTTCTCTGTGTGGTTTTCTTTTTTTTCTGTGTGGTTATCCTCTATTAAATTCACACAGCATGAACAGTAACACCAACTTCCTGCTTTGCAGCTTATCCATTGGTTCCACTTAATAATGCAGCTTCCCAAATTTGGGAACTGCCCCCCCCCCCCCAACACACACTCGAGCCATGTAATGTGCACCAGACTGACTCTTACCATGTGTCTAGGTTGAATTATGATTCTGCTGCTTTATTCAGAGTTTTTATTGTAAAGTTTATTTATATAATGGGTTGAATAATAGATTACAGCATGTGGTGATGGGGTCAGATAGATATGAGGGTAAGAGACCATAAATGGGTTTCCTTTTCCTTTCCAGTTTCCGGAAGGATCCTGTCACTGACCCTTACCTGTCGAGGTCAGTGACCTGTGAATAGAGAACCTGCTTCAGACAGCTACAGCCTTTGTGCCCATATGCTGCACTTCTGTGAAGAGACTAAATTGTCTGCTGATGCTACCATCAACAAGGAACGCTTTGCATCATAGGTAACTAACCATACACACACACACACACACACACACACACACACACACATGCACACATACATGGTTAACTGCCTATACTTCCTCTCAACATGCAAAAAAATCCAAGGGGCCCTTTCCTAATGCTGTGAAAAATGAGTTGTCTCGAACACACATTATGTTTTTACTCACACACACATGGCCACAGCATGCACCGTGAGAGTGATTAATCACAGACTGTTTGACCCAGGTCATTCAAAGCGTGGTTTAACTTAAAGCAGATTTGCTATGAAACACATTCATGCACAGCTGTTAGTTATGACATTACTGATAATTCTTTTATAGTACTTATTTTTCACTTTATATTAATATTAATATCATATTTTAATTGTAAAAAAAAAGTTTTGCATTGTATTATATGAGAGTGACATACTGTAAGAGACATATGAAAGGCATCCAACTATCCATCCATACATCCATTTTCTATACCGCTTATACCGCTTATACCGCTATACTGCGGGGAACCTGGAGCCTATCCCAGGGAGCATGGGACACAAGGCAGGGTACACCCTGGACAGGCTGCCAGTCCATCGCAGGGCACAATCACATACACATTCACACATCCATTCATACACTATGGACATTATGGACAAACAGCTTTGCCAAACAGCCTACCATGCATATTTTTGGACTAGGTCAGGACACCAGAGTACCCAGAGAAATCCCCTGCAGCATGGGGAGAACATGGGGAGAACATGCAAACTCACACACACACACACACACACACACACACACACACACACACAGGGCAGCGGCGGGAATCGAACCCCCAACCGTGGGAGTATGAGGCGAACATGATAACTACTAAGCCACCGTGCGCCTTATATATGAAAGGCGCGTTTTAAAATAGTACATTACAAATCCAACTAAAGCATAACAGGATGCTATTTGCATGACAGGATGATCATTACTGAGCTGTGAAGAATGTTAGTGGCTGTTCAGCTTCCCCTCCCCGTCAGGAGCCACTCTCACATTCCCGGAAGTGACCGAGGCTAGGTAAGGTGTTGGTTTTACGAGTCCAGCCTGGAAAGGTGTGTGTTTAGTGAGGTGTGTTTCCAGGGGTGGTGAGGGGGTCATATAGAGCGATGGGGGAAATTCCCAACGTCTACTTCGGTGATCCCTCTGCATACAGAAATACACACACCAACACCTGTTCCTCTCACTCAGACACATTACAGTCTCCCCTAATGTAGTGTAATATAGAACTATCAAACTTTTTGCTTGCTCTCTCGCTCTCTTTCTCTCTCCGTCCAGTCTCTCTGCCTTTAAAGCAGTAATGCTGGTAGTAGTTCGGCTCCCTGCTGAGCTCAATAAATAGCTGAATGACACTAATGACACTTAAGGCTGATAGTGTGTTTACACAGCTTCACACTTTCTTTACTACAAAGACCTGACACATTTTAGTCACAGTAAACATGCTTCAATGTTATCCTGCTTATTTCTTTCCATGATTAGTTCAAACTTGGCATAGAAACGTCATTATTATTAAACAAATCTCCAGTCTTAAAGGCCTGACCTTTTCATTCCTTCTGGGTTTAGATATAAGGCTCTATCTTTTCAAGCAATATATAGAAAGGCACTTGATCTTTTTCTTATTATGTTTTTTTAAACTTCATTGTATTTATTTTTTATGCACTTCTCTTTAATTTGTCCCTTTAGTAAGCTTAAAGCTTACCCAAATAACAGTTGACGAACTAGTGAGGGATCTTTTTCTACAAGTGTAGTCGCTTAGATTCTGAATCCTTTCCAGCTTTACAGATTCTTGTTGCACCTTCAGCTGTTTAAATGGGATGCAAGTCTGCATAAGAGCTAAATGAATAAGTATAAATGCTAGCATATTATTTTGCTTATATTATAGGCTCGTGTGTTATATTATGTCAATGCACTGCTGAACTCTCAATTCTGATTGGTCAGAAGGTGTTGATTTAGTTTACAGTCAGCTCTGTTAATAGAAGTGCCCTCTGCAATTCAAATAACTAGGAATGAACAGATTAAATATGTGTTAATATTTAATAAAGACAAATGTATAATTGTTATGGTGAATTTTTCTGTATCATGACAAGCTTTGTGTTTGTGTTTGTTTGTGTGTGTGTGTGTGTGTGTGTGTGTGTGTGTGTGTGTGTGTGTGTGTGTGTGTGTGAGAGAGAGAGGTTGGTGAGGGAATGATAGTTTACTGGTAACTGGTAACCTGTTTCTCAGATGTTAGACAATTACAAGGGGTTGTTCATTAATAAGTTAATACTTTTTAATTGTAATCAATGGTTATTGGAAACTTCTCCACTTCATGTTGGGTCACATTGTTGATTATTTTCCTATACCAGCATTCCCCGTTGTGTTGAATGTTTAAAAATTATACCAAAATAGCAACTGCTGAAAAAGTGGAATTTTGATAGAAATTATATGTAGAAAAATTGCATACTGTAGAGTTTAGTAAAAAACAACAACAATATATTAACAGTGGATTGGATCAGTGATGGCATGTTAGAATTTTCTTGTGGCTTTTCCCCCAAAAAAACAAGAAGAGCTGAGAAGAATAACGTTCTTTAGATTTTGCTGATCATTATGATTAATATCCTCCAAAACACAGTAAATTAAAAAAAAATCGTGTAGTTACATCAGAAGCATCATTTTATGGTCATTAATTAGTTTCTCATTCTCTTTTGGAGAAAACATGCATGGATGTCTGACTATTGTCTTGAATAGAAAATACAGAAATGATTACTAAGAGAGCTTCTGTATTCACTGCATCTCAGCTTGTCAGTAAAGCAGAGATGAACGTATCTCCTGACTGCTCTACTGTGATTAATGTGGTATTTACGATTACTGACGATCACTGGGATCACAGTACCCACAATGTCCTTTGACTCCTGTTGCTCGTATAAACGCACGGGTAGATGGTGAGTATTGGACGTCTGAGGGTTTGTGTGTGTAGGGGGGGGGGGTGTTTGTTGGTGCAGCTGAAGGGACAGAGTGCTGTGGTTTGAAGTGACACTGTGGCATGTTTGTCAAAGCACCCCATTAGTGACATCTTACAAGAGAGACAGAGAAATAGAGATAGCCTGGAAGCCATTTGCCCCCTACTGATTCCCTCTATTTGGTTTATGAAAGCTATAACTTTCAGTGTGTGTGAGGTAGCTCAAGAATTAGCTGCCTGTGTGCATGCCAGCTTGCGCTTACATATAGATCAATTTTACATTTACTGTCTTTTCACACATTTTTCTTTGTTTCTCTCCACATATGTAGGCTTTAACATCTGCCTCATATTTATTTACTCAACACTTAACTTTCCCCAGTTCTGCAAACAAACCTGCACTCCAGGGGATCTGCGTGGACTCTGGCTGCTCCGACTACTGCAGACTCAGAGAAATCCTAGTATTTCAACACCATGCTGACCGGCCACACAAGAACTGCTGAGCGTGAAGCTTCTATAATACTAAAAAAAAGCAACAACCAGCATGAAACTGTGGCTCTGCAGTGAATTACTGTTAGACCCTGGTTCAGTCATGTAGGTGATGCTCAATCTAAACAAGGAAGATTTTTGTTTCCAAGTCTGTAAACCTGTGGGAATTCTGGAAGTATTTTAAGCTAATTGTAAATAGCACCATGTTGTGTGGCTAAGCTGGACAACTGTGTAAAACTAATTTCACACACTGACAAAACTACCAATGTTCTCTTATTACATTTACATTCCATTTTTACATTACATTTAGCAGACGCTTTTATCCAAAGCAACTTACAAATGAGAGATACAAGATTTATAAAATAAATAAATAAATTTAGTGATGCAAATGTCATATATGCCTAGTTTATTAGGCTAACAATTTGAACGAGCATAATATAACAACCATAGAACATTTGCATCTATGACCTAATTTTTATAAATATTGAGCAAGCAATTCTGAAAGAAAACTCCACTACCTAATAGAGAACCGTCACTCATAACAGCCTACAAAATGTACTTAAAGCAGTTGAATTATTGCTTCTATTAAAAGCCCCTTGTCTTATGTGCTTCCTATAGAGTTTTAGCTTCTTGGTATTCTTAGTCCCTGACTTAGTAAACTAACATTATCAAGTTTTTTTTGACTACAAAGCACTTTGGTAAGTTGTTCTGGATAAGGGTGTCTGCTACATGCTGTATTGTACATGTAAATGGTAACATAGCTATCTATATGGTGTCCCCAAAAGTCTCCATACATAGGGGACTATGCAGTGGATGTTGATGGACGTCCTCTTCACAGTTTTTATGCAACACTTCCAGTCTTTTTGAATTTGTTGATGAGTTTGCCAGCATTGTCACATGTGATGTGCTTCCCCTGTTACTGTTAAAGTCCATTGCAACCTTGCAACAGCATCTTTTGTCAAAGGCATTCTTTATTTATTTATTTTTTATCCTTTATTTAACCAGGAAGTTCCCATTAAGGTACCACAATCTCTTCTTTCAGGGAGATCTGGTCAAGATGGCAGCATTTAGAGTTTCATACAGAGATAATCACAAAACAAAAACAATACCCATAGAAAACAACTAATAAGAGTAAAATCAAGAAAAGCACTTACAAGACTCCTTTAACACTGTTAAAAGTACTCAGTGGTGGCAATATCTCTAGTTTAGCTACATTTTTCAAATCGTTCTAGGCCCACGCATCATAAAAAGGAAAAGCATGTTTGCCAAATTCTGAGTATACCTTTGTGATTTTTAACCGAATGTCTTCTTAAAGGCTATCTGAAAAAAAAACAAACAAACCCAAAAAAACATTACATTTACTCATTTAGCAGACACTTTTATCCAAAGCGACTTACAAATGAGAGCACACTCACACACCAATGGTAACAGAGCTGCCATGCAAGGTGCTAGCTTGCCATCGGGGGCAACTTAGGGTTCAGTGTCTTGCCCAAGGACACTTCGGCATGGGATCACCCGGGCTGGGATTCGAACCACCAACCCCACGATTAGTGGATAACACGCTCTATCAACTGAGCCACAGCCGCCCACAATATATATTATTGGGGATATATATTACAAACTAAATAACTAACTATAAAATTTTGGAAGACATTTAGCTAAAAATGTTTAATTTCCCCTGTGTATGGAATCTTTGGGACACCATGTACTTATAGCACTCTTTGCATTAATTAAATTGGGAATGTTAACATGCAAAAAAATTTACTTTATTCTACCTTTGTAATATAGCAACCCTACCACTTCAACAAACTTTATTAGATATCTTGAGCAGTATCACTTGAACAGCAGATTAAAGCAAGTGCTAATAGCTTAGTTAGTTACTTAGGGTGCTCTCTCTATACTAATGTTAAAGTGCAGGAACTTCAATTTAATATACCTTTGTAACAGGGATTGATAAAGTAAATATTTTAGCAATATGGAGAGAATTTTGAGGGGGAAAAAATTCAACATTCATTTTCAGTACCTGATTTATCCTGGTTAGGGTCATGGTGAATCCAAAGCCTATGCCAGGAATAGGGTGCCGGATGCAAGAATTCACCCTGGATGGCATGCCAATCAGTCAAAAGTAACCATGCACAAAAACATTGCCACACTTGTGCACACCTAGGGGCAAGTTAGCTTATCTAGTCCACTTACGGAGGTGGGAGAAAGCCAGAGAACCTGTAAATCAAGACCAGGATCAAAGCAGGAATGCTACACACTGCGTCACTGTGCTACCCTAAAGTGACCTAACTGTATAATTATTATCTGCAGAATGTCTAAATATAGTGAAGAATAAAAACTAAAAATAAGGCATCACACCCGGGTTCTAGGTCTAATGACCGACCTGTGCTAATAACATATCCAACCCTCAGTTATATGTTATTATGTAGGCAGGCAAGATGACTGACATCTTCACATTACTGTCTGCGGTCTATC
Organism: Noturus placidus; assembly: GCA_022414735.1. NCBI lineage: Eukaryota > Metazoa > Chordata > Actinopteri > Siluriformes > Ictaluridae > Noturus > Noturus placidus. The sequence continues at coordinate 41,806 of JAFFST010053476.1, forward strand.
TTGCACATACCGGAAAATGACTATATTATCATGTAGTGAGTGTGGAGAGCTTATGGATCAGAGGCTAGTTGAGGATTAGATGCTAAAGACATCACGGAGGAACTCTTTGACCTTGTCTCTGTCTGGAAGTCATCTGCTCAGAAAATGACAACATGAATAAAAAAGCAGGAAACATTTATTAAATGGTTGAATGCAGATTGGTTGAATGTTTCCAGAGGAAATGGCCCGAGCCTTGGATCTCTGACGTGCAGTATCTCCAAGATCATCACAAGCCACTAGAGAGAGCATCACAAGCCACTGGAGAGAGCATCACTTTGAACTATGAGCTTACGAGCTTCCACTGTAGTACTTTCGGGAAAAAAGGCCCATAGCAGTGACTCTGGAGCAAGTGCGTGTGTGTGTGTGTGTGTGTGTGTCTCTGTGTGTGTTTGTGTGTGTCTGTGTGTTTTAGCTTTGTGGAATTGGGCCCTTGATACTATTAGAGAATGCAAATTATATTTACCGTAGCACTTTATCAATCGAAAGCCAAGGCAGACATAATGGTACTCATCTGATGAGTTTTGCATGTAGTCTTGTCTTTGTTATGAGAAATGCTGGCAGTAAATGAATTTCTCCTTGAGCAATGCCAAAGATTTTCAGAAGGTTTCTTAGCACTAAAATCACAATTTTAAACACTTTCTCAAAAGTCTAAAGTAAATTATGTATATGATAAAAGTGGTGTATGATAAAGTTATCATTTTATGCTCATTACCAGTCTACTGCTCATAGCTTTTATGTATAGACTGGTACATTAGTAGTACAATTAAAATTACCCAGTTAAATAGATCAACTATTATAGGTCTTAATGCTTATAATTGGGCCTAATTAAGCTGCAAAATTACATAACGGTTCATGGTAAAGTCACAAATACTTTAAATTCACAACACTGGGACCTATTTTACATTCCTATAAAGTTTATGAGAAAATTCTGGACTTTGTTTTACATTAACACTATAAAACTGTGATTCAAATGGTCATATAACAACACTGCAGTTTTGTTTAAGCCACCATTGGTTGCTTCAGTAATTACTCAGTTAACTAGTAACTACTAACTACTAATTACAACAATTTTTATTATTCAAATGACTCAAGTAAATTGCTTTCTTTATTTTATCAAATTAAGCGAAACAACTGGCTTTTGCAATATATAACTCTCCCCATACAACTCAGCTAGTTTAGCTGCTTAATTTGTTTCATGGTAAAAGATGACTTTGATTTCTAATGTAAGTTACTACCAGCTAAAGTGTTTCCGTTTAAATGTTCTAATTTTAAATACTCTAAAATGCCATATGAATGTGAATCAATAAATGTTTATAAGTGCTATAAATTACTTTATTGGAACAGAGAAAATGTCATAGGAAAACGTTAAAATCGTTATCATTCTAATGAAGTATACATTTATTTGTGTATGATTTAAAAAAATATATATATATAGTCAAGTGTGCTTACCTTTAATATACCACTCATTTAAAGTCCATTTAGGATCTGAATCATTTAGGAATTGTATACTAAGCTACACAAAGCTAATATTTAACTTTTATTATTTATTTTATTATTTAATTACTATTATTATTTGGTCTATGGTAACAATAATAACTAAAATGTAATATAACAAAAGAAGCATCAATTAAAACATTTTTTTACTGCTAGTGTAATTTTCAGTATATTGTATTTTACAATTTAATTAACTAGGGGATCATTAATAAAATTATATATAAAAAAAACATTTTAATATCAATAAAATTAAGTCCACTACTTATAAACGTTCACTAAGTAATCTTTACTGTGTATAAATGGATTATTGGAATCTGATTAATTTGTTTACCATGAATTATTTTATTCACTGTAACACAATGTTGTGTATACAGATAGTATAATGATGCAATGTCAGTATAAATGTAATACATGAAATATGATAAAAACACAGTAATATAGCTAAGAATGTGGCCTGAACAAATGACCTCACAACTGAAGCACACAAGCTGAGAGAGGGCAAAGTTGAAAAGGCATAGGTCAGGGCATTTAGTCATTCATTTCCATTGAGAAACAGCATGTGAGCCTACAATCACGTCACATAGCCTAGTCATACCAGCACATTCATTCCTCATGGGGTTCAGACAGCTTTCCCTCATCCATCCTCTCTCTCATGACTCTACAGTGTCGTGGTTGGAGGTTGGGGGAATCATACAGCAGACCTCTAGCTCAATTGAGTCAGAAGACCCCAAGGGGTCCATGAAGCAAATCCAGGGGGTCTATGATTTAAAGAAAAATGCTATAGTAGTGTAAATCTCAACCCATAATTACCAAAGTTATTGTATTTATTATCGACTTTATATAGTTATTACCATGTTTAACTGGTCCCTTTAACTGAAGGAGTTTAATCCAAACCTCAATAAGTTCCTATAAATGTCACTTTAGACCTGTTGTTGTGGAAAGTTCAGGAATAGAATGTTTTATAGCTCCAATAAAATAACCATATTATTATTGTACAAATTTAAATCATATTCTGTATTGAGGAGGTCCAGGGAAAGTTTGAGAATTCTTACTTTAACTGACACAGCAGTGACTGGGTGAAAGACTTGTTCTGGGTTAATAGTACAGTACTAAAACAAGAAAAGTGTGTGTGTGTGTGTGTGTGTGTGTGAGAGAGAGAGAGAGAGAGAGAGAGAGAGAGAGAGAGAGATGCCCTCCTGCAGGTTTCTCCACGTTTCTGTCACTGAGAGAAAGCAAACCGCACTGCGGGGCTGCAGCAGCAAGACATGTCTACAGATCCGCTATGTAAAAAAAGAGAATATTTTATGAATCTAAAATATATTATAATAAATTTGAAAAAGTAGGAATCACATCGGCCAGTGTGTATTTTTCTATGTTTAATTCGGACAGGTAGATGTAGAGATGCGCTGAAGCTGGAAATGTAGTTCACACTGCAGCATGATAAGCGTGTGACACTTCCAGCTCATAAAATCTAACATATAAATGTTAGATAGCCTGATAAAGTAAGCTGTAAATCATCTATCTATCTATCTATCTATCTATCTATCTATCTATCTATCTATCTATCTATCTATCTATCTATCTATCTATCTGTCTGTCTGTCTGTCTGTCTGTCTGTCTGTCTGTCTGTCTGTCTGTCTGTCTGTCTGTCTATCTCCAGTTCAATTC
>JAFFST010053476.1:66835-77342 GCA_022414735.1 Noturus placidus
CACTTCATGATTGTGTCCCACCTGTTGTTGATTCTTCACAAAAAATTACAGTTTTATATCTTTATGTTTGAGGCCTGAAATGTGGCAAAAGGTCAAACAGTTCAAGGGGGCCGAATACTTTCACAATTCACTGTATATGTCCGAATTATAATTATGTGAGAAATACCCGGATGGTGTACTTCTTCCGGCGAGATTTTGCAGTATGAAAATGATGCAAGTCAAATAATCCCATGATGCAACAGGACTAGTGCGGAAGACAGCGTCTTAAACCATGGTTAAACAGGACTTGTTTAACAATACCCGAATAAATAGTTAACTTGTTTAAGATTGTTGTGTTTATGATGATGTCGAAGGTCACATGACAAGGTGGATGTAGTATGTTTTTTGTACTCATTGTACAAAAATTGTAATTGTACTCATAATACACACACATACTAATTAGTGCGTACTGTTTCAACGGCAATGCAGTACATACTGACATAGTACATGATTTTGGACACAGCCATAGTTTAAGTGAAATGATTGTATTAATGTTCTATTGAAAAGAAACACTATGATTATTTAGCTATTTCATATTTATTTACTTTTTTATATATAATTCAGGAACTTTTTAAACACCACTAGATAGAAAATGGCTATTTACAAGAGTTTCCAGTACTTAACTATTAAAAAGCCAAATTCAAACACTTTAAAGCACCTTGTAGGAACCCTAGTTTTAGCATTTACACTCAGCGGTTATCATAACATTAGCTCACTTATTAGCAAACATGGGTAATTTTATTATTTACACACAACGGTTATCATAACATTAGCTCGCTTGGTAGCAAGCAGAAAATCTTTAATGATTAAGGTAAAGGATTTAGGTTAAATGAAGTGTCACTAACCTTTGTGTATTCTGCAAAAAACAGTGAGAAGCATCGTTTTAGTGAACTAGAATTAACTGCAACATTACTTACAGTACTACCGTATTGACGATACTACCGATTTAAAAAAATACTGGCATCGGCAGTATTTTGAAGCTTTAGTATCGCGATACTACCGTAGTACCTGTATACCCAGTAACCCTACTGTGAACAGAGTTCAGCTGACTGAAGAGATAGCAATGAGGCTGTTGTTTTCACGTACTAATTCACACACTATGGACAATTTGGAAGTGCCAGTACATGTCTTGGGCCCCTGAGGGGGGCCCACGAGGCATGGGGAGAGCATGCAAGGTCCACGCACACACAGCAGAGGTGGGATTTGAACCCCCAATGCTGGGGTTGTGAGGCAGTCATGCTATCCACTAAGAAACCATGGGTTAGGGTTAGGTTTAGCCAATTATGTTGTTTCTCCACAAGCAGATTAGATTGTCTTTTATTTGAATTGGAATTGGAATGAAATGTTTTCTCAGAAAATGACAAAATTTAATCTTGTACAGTGTTTTCCTAGGCCACCACCCATTTTTCCCAACATGACTGAAACGGTATCCCTTTGTATTTTCCTCCTTTTTTACAGTGCTGTTTCTCATCTTTCCAATGCCTGATGTGTTGTCATTTCAAGTCCCATGTACAGTAAACCTGGAAGAGGGTGTCAAGTATCGTAAAATAATCTGGTATAAGGTAGGGCTAATACTTTCAACAATCAGTAATAAAATGGCAACAACACAAGTACATTAAACATCACCCCTGTTGTATCGTTTTTGTTTGTCCAGGTGTCAGTTAGGACAGACTCATTGGTGGGTCTTGTAATGAAAGACTTCCGCACTAACACAACACACTTTTACAAGTTCGCCAATCACTCCTATCAAGTCGGGAACGATCTGTCACTGCTGCATGTGCCTGAGCGCAGCCAGGATGAGTGTGAGATGTACCGCTGCTGTGTGTGGCCACCTGTTGGACATCGCATTCTGCAGAGTGACTACAGTCTACCACAAGGTAATGATCTATATATCACTGCTTCAAGTTTCACACTTTGGAGTTATATTTACAATGATAGTTTTCTGTTTGTTTGTTTGTTTATTTGTTTTTATTTCTCCACATTTATTTGTCTGCAGGTTGCCAGAGCAATGATGTTGGAATGACAGAATTTTCTTTTAAGTTACAAGGTACAAATGTGGCCCTGCCCAATCAGTTTCAATGCGTCATCATAGCCGGAGTTTTGCTTTTGGTTATTTTTTCTGTAACAGTGGTTGTATATCTATGCAAACAGAGAAAAACACACAGCAAAGTCCCATTATTTGTATCCATTTGAAATATTTGTAAGGATATATTAAACCAGTAAGGTTGTAGTTGCTGTATTTGTAAGATAATGACATTATTTGTATTAGTTAAGTGGGTGTCAATGCTTATCACATGAACTGCATATATAAATATAATTGGGCAGTCCTTGGCTTATCTGACATAGGCCAAGCCTTTGGCCAATGTTGTTTACCTGTGTATGTTTAGCAGTGTATGTTGGAAAAGGAGACATATTTGGATATTAAAGCAATTCATAAATAATTTATATGTTGATTGCTTTACATGGGATTTTTTTTCTCCAGTGAAAAACAGCATATAATGTGTAATTTAGGACAGATTCTGCAGCCCAAAGGCAACCATTTGATATAGTTTCATAACATCTTATTAAAAGGGACTTTTCTGGCAAGTGGGTATGCCTGCATCCTGACCAAGTACTGCTTGAAGGTTTGTATGCCAAACAAACTGATCATTTGGAGCATCTACAGATTCAGTAACATATCTTCTGTCAAAACACACTACTTGGGCATTTTAGATAAACTGAGGCATCGTTCTGTGCATTATCTATAATATAACTATAACATAATAACCAAAATATGTCATTAAATTAGAGTAAAATTACTTCTCATGCCAAACCCTCCCCCCACATATGTTACTGTATAAAAAGGTAGATAGATAGATAGATAGATAGATAGATAGATAGATAGATAGATAGATAGATAGATAGAAAGACAGACAAAGGCAGAAATTTGGAAAGAAGATGGAGTCACAGCAAAGGATTGGATCATGATTTGTGGAGTGAAACATGAATGATGGACACAGACAGCTGGTGGGCTGAGCACAAATCCTGCATAGACCGGTCAAAGGTGTTGTACTGTACAGGGATGTGCTGGAAGAAAAGCATATCTGCTTAAAAAGCATAAAAGGAACTCGGACATCCTGATGATGTTATCACAAAGAACCCCCCGAAACTGTGATATCAGAATGAATTTTGTAACTACACAAGAACAAATGACATTTAAGGTGTTTCTGAAACAAAACAAAAATTCTGAATATTATTAGTTCCAAAGGTTCATACTGTGAAATAAATATATGATACAATTTTTAATACAATTTTTCTCATTTGAAGGTCACGTTGTATAAAAGCGTCTGCTAAGTGAAATGTAAATGTAAATGTGACCATAAGGAAGCCTCTTAGCTATCATCAAAACATTTAATCAGCTGGTGACATTTAATATATTTATAGTTTACGAAAAACAGAGTAAAAGATGCAACAACAACAACAAAAAAAATTATAATGTTAAAGTGCCACTATTATGGTATACAAAAGAACTTAATTTTGTTTTAGAGGTCTCATACAATAGGTTTACATGTGTACAGGTTTACATGTTTAAACCCTAACCCTAACCCTAGGTTTACATGTCCTGTCCCCTTAGCAGAAAAACACCCCAAAGCATAATGTTTCCACCTCCATGTTTGACGGTGGGGATGGTGTACTTGGGGTCATAGGCAGCATTCCTCCTCTTCCAAACACGGCAAGTTAAGTTGGTGCCAGAGAGCTCAATTTTGGTCTCATCTGACCACAACACGTTCTCCCAGTTGTCCTCTGAATCATTCAGATGTTCATTGGCAAACTTCAGACGGGCATGCATATGTGCTTTCTTGAGCAGGGGCGCTGTAGGATTTCAGTCCTTCATTGCGTAGTGTGTTACCAATTGTTTTCTTGGTGACTATGGTCCTAGCTGCCTTGAGATCATTGGCAAGATCCTCCCGTGTAGTTCTGGGCTGATTCCTCACTGTTCTCATGATCATTGCAACTCCACGAGGTGAGATCTTGCATGGAGCCCCAGGCCGAGGGAGATTGACAGTTCTTTTGTGTTTCTTTCATTTGCGAATAATCGTACCAACTGTTGTCACCTCATCAAGCTGCTTGGCAATGGTATTGTAGCCCATTCCAGACTTGTGTAGGTCTGCAATCTTGTCCCTGACATCCTTGGAGAGCTCTTTGGTCTTGACCATGGTGGAGAGTTTGGAATCTGATTGATTGATTGCTTCTGTGGACAGGTGTCTTTTATACAGGTAACAAGCTGAGATTAGGAGCACTCCCTTTAAGTGTGTGCTCCTAATCTCAGCTCATTACCTGTATAAAAGACACCTGGGAGCCAGAAATCTTTCTGATTGAGAGGGGGTCAAATACATATTTCCCTCATTAAAATGCAAATCAATTTATAAAATTTTTACATGCGCTTTTCTGGATTTTTTAGTTGTTTTTCTGTCTCTCACTGTTCCAATAAACCTACCATTAAAATTATAGACTGATCATTTCTTTGTTAGTGGGCAAACGTACATAATCAGCAGGGGATCAAATATTTTTTTCCCCCACTGTAGGTGTACAGGAAGTAAGTCTGGAATTACTGACGACTCGTTTCAGCTGTTCAGAATCGGTTCTTTCTTTTGGAAGTCAATAACACCATTTGTAGTGCACTTTGATTTTTTTTAAACATTGCAGGCTTTTTACATTCACAAACAGCTCTATAACACTAAACTACAGGTAATATCTGAAAAAGCATAATGGGGCGCTTTAAAAAACAAAACAAAACACATGCTGTATCTGCATGATGGAAAATTGAAGCGAAAAAGATATCAAAGCTAATCAGGAATGGAGGCAGAAATGGATTAGATGTGTGTGAATGATATCATGAGTCCTGTGCTGAAGAGATTGACATCTGTTTCTGTTTTTTTTTTTGTTTGCAAGTAATGCTTGCCAAACATAACCTAAATATGAATATATAAATATGAATATATCGTTTAGATTTAGATCTTTCTACATGATTGAAATGAACTACTGAATACATGAAATAAAACATTGCATCTGTTAGTGTTGTGTATTACATCTTTGCATAATTAAAGTTTTATTGTTTCAAATTATATTTTTGAAAATAGTTGATTAACTGTCATTAATACGGAATAGAAGTCACTGACATTTATATTTGTTGATGTTATTTCAACAGGGACACTTTATGGAAATTAAATTAAGTATCAAAAGATGCAATGATCCAAAAGCATTAATCGTAGTATCCTTTATGGTTTTTATTTTTGATAGTTCAAACATTTAATTCCCTAGAAAGTACCAAAGTAATTTTCCTTTACCAAACTAACTGTGCCACATTCCCAGAACAAACTGCTTTGATGATAGCATCATGCTATGTTTGAAAGTGTGCATTTTTATAAATAATAAAATATTGCAGTTTGATTTCAGTCCCAAATTACCTGAATTCACCCAATGTCAAAATGTGTTATGTTCCAAACCAAACCGAAGATAATATTACTTTGGCTTACAGTTGTTTGCTAATTTTGATTTCCTTACTGGAAAGTCTCACATCCACATTTATTTAATGACACTTAGTCATACGTGTGCTTTAAGATGAGGCACATCTAGGGACTGCAGTGGCTTTACATTGTGGTTTGAAATGTAGAACAAATGATCAGCAAACAAAGGACCACCTCAGACCTTGCAGATACAGGCAAATTCCTGTGTAACCTATCTCATAGCTAGGTTTCGATCTTACAGCAGTAGGTTGTAAAGAATGATGTAAAGAATGATGAACAAAATGAAGAGTTATTTTAAGTTATTTCATTATCCTGGAAAAAAATTTCAGTTCGTCTAACTAATGAGAAGAGCTTAGGATGCATGAGGGGATTTTCGGTAAGTTTAGACTCACTAATTTATTCAACCAGACACTTTTCTTCTAAGTGCATATTTAATATACTACAACATTGCACAATACTAAATTCATCATTTGTTTTTTGATTGCTTATAAAAGGATTTAAGCATATTTTTATATTATTGATTTTGCTATTTGTTTAAACAAACAATTAATTAATCAACGAGTGAACCAATAGTGTTTAAGAATGCATTTAAACTTAACTTATCTAGCCATAAGGAAGGCTGAGGTTCAAACAAGTAAACGATTTTTCAATAAGAATTTTCCCTCACCTTACAGAAATGCTTTTTTAAAAAAGAAATAAATAAATAAAACTATTCAAGGGCCAAAATCATTTTAGGAATGTTGTCTAAACTGTTTGAACTATTCCAGTGCCAGTGTTTGTTTTTGACTTTTTAAAAAATTTTTAAACTGACACATTCCTCACAACTTTCTCACTATGACACAAAGCTGTCTTCATACACCTACACCTTTTTTCCCTTTACCATCAAAAAAATCATGTACAAATAAAATGAATGAATGGTAAAATGAATATGCTTAAAACAGAGGGAGTTGTAAATAAAATGAATAGCTTTATCATAACCCTAAATGGCCACATAATACACTTTATTTCTGACCTTCTTCATCTTCATTATCTTCAGTAACTGCTTACTAAGGTAAATAATTAAATACTAAAATGTAATAAATCATTTTAAAGGATTATTTTAGTAATGGCAATTGTTTGTTTCTAAGAATTATTAATTTGATTAATTCACTAATTCAGTATCCCTTTTAAACATTTTATTTGCAATTTTTAAATAGTCTTCTATGGATTATTTGTAATGATGATTACAAAGTTTACCACTGGTTAAATTTGAGATGTATTTGCAAGACTTTCTAGTTGACTAAAGCTAGCATCATCCAGGGAAAGAAAAATAAGTGAATCTGGTGGCATTTATGGTTACTGCTGTTTTTATTGTAAACAATGACCTGATATAAAAAAAAAATTAAAAAAAACCCCAGAAGATTAAAGGACAGACTTCATGTTACACAAGTACTGAACAGATCCCAGTGGGTCTTTATAATGGAGCACAATGGGCTGTATTCAATATTGGCTCTAAAATTAAGCAGTAATTTTATTTGCACCTAATAATCTCTTCAATGTGATAGTATAATTGCTACTATACACATATGCAGTTACTATAACTGTCAATTTGACTACAGTGAAGATAAAATACTCTTTTAGGACATGTTCTCTGTTAGACTAAAAAATGGTGGTCTGAGGTCTCACAGGCTCTTCATCTGAATCACTGAATCTCATGCATAAAAGAGATTTTCGCTTAGGACCAGGTGATTTACAGCAGTATAACACTGGTGCAACTTGCCATGTTACTTTCTGTTTTACTACAAAGATGAAGAATGTTGTGGTCCCCAGAAAGAACATATTTCCTACGTAATATGCACAGTACCACATGTGAGTGGCTATGCTTGAACATCATTTTTATGTCTAATTCCAGTACTTAGATTCTGTCTTGTATTTTCCAGGAGTAGGTATTTAAGTCTTTATTTTCATTCTGGAGCAGAATGAGGGCTGGTTGTTCAACAGGTTGAGTTCAAAATTGCTGTTTTATATCTAATCTAAAAGAAGTCCACTCTCTTATGAGGCACTTTCATAACTATTAGAACGTTTTTAGGGTACAAGGCTTTTATAATTTTATAAGTTTACATTTTAGAAGACCTGATGTCACATATTTACCATGCTCCTGAATGCATTGCTTTTGCAAAAACATCCTTTCCCAAACCATGGTAACCATGATATAAATCAAAGATTTACCGCAGCAATTCCCCCTTGTCTCACTTTGGCATAGTCCATGTGAAAATGCAAAGCATATGAAAAAGCCCATGACAGGGTTAGTTTAAACCAGACAATTTAAAAAAAAGACAATGATTTTTGCAATAAATGGGGTACAAATGTGCATGAAGGTCAGATATTTTGTTTTTGACGATACACTAAGTATACACTAATTACAGGACAGTCGTAAACATATTAATCATATTCTGAGTGGTGTAATCTAATCAGTTATTCATCAAGTTAGGCTTCATATTGTCCATACATGTCTTATCTGTTAAATATGTCCTGGTAAGTAAAAGACAGTCTTAATCATCTTTCCTGTGTTATAAGAGTTTTGTTGTTATTGCAGCCTGGATTATGGTGCTTGTTCTGCACTGTTGGAGTGGTTTGACCCAGGATATGCCCTTCATCTCAGCAAACTGCGATGATGACATTGAATTGCCATGTAACGTCATCAATCAAGGTAGCGATTATCGCTATATGGTTTGGTACAAAAATGAGACCGCCATCATAAAAAGGAAGCAAAATGATGTGACATTTTATAACAAGTCCTCTCATGCATCTCTGGGAGTTCAAGATGCACTGATGTTACGAAACGTGCAGCCCTTTCACTCTGGAATTTACCAGTGCTTCTTAGCTGCAGTCGTTGGCCAAAAAGACATGGAGTCGTTTGTCTTACTCACAGTTTCAGGTGTGTATACGTTCACTCTCAATATACTTCTATTCATGACTTATTAATTATGTAAGGGATAAAATGCAACAGGGCCAGCTGTCATACAGTACAACCCCAATTCCAAAAAAGTTGGGATGCTGTGTGAAATGTAAATAAAAACAGAATGCAATGATTTGCAAATGCATTATGCTATAAATAGCAAACGCATATGCTATTCACAATAGAACACAGAAAACATATTAAACATTTAAACTAAAGAAAAGTACCATTTTAAGAAGAAAATATGGTAATCTTTTATTTCATGGCCACAACACGTCTCAATGCTGAAAGGTATATACAGGTTTTAGCGCAACATATGCTTCTATCCAGATTTTCTTTACTTCTCAGAGTCTCTGCCTCTCTTGGATTCACTTTTTATACCGAGTCATGTTACTGACCTATTTCCAGTTAACCTAATTAGTTGCAAAATGTTTTATCCAGCTGATTCTTTTCAGTAACATTCTTTCCAGCCTTTTGTTGCCCCTGTCCCAACTTTTTTGAGACGTGTTGCAGCCATGAAATTAAAATTTACCTCATTATGTTTTGTAAAATGGTACATTTACTCAGCTTAATCGTTTGACATATTTTCTATGTTCTATTGTGAATGACATATGGGTTTATGAGATTTGCAAATCATTGCATTCTGTTTTTATTTACATTTTACACAGCGTCTCAACTTTTTTTTCGAATTGAAGTTGTATCTCAATGTGTTCTTCCTATTATACTACAATGACTTTCCCGTGATTAAAATCCATCCATCCATCCACTTTCCATACTGCTTATCCAACAGGGGTCACAGGGGAGCATGGAGCATATCCCAGGGAATCTTGGGGCACAGGGGACACCCCTGTGACAAACAAAATGCAGCTTGTCATGTAACCAAAAAACCAAAATATTATAAAGCCCTCTGCTCTGAAAATTTACCTACCTTCCTTTACTTATGGGTGTTAAAAAGCATGGCCACTGTTCCATACATGCTAAATAAATGCCTCCACAGAAAACGTCACCAAAATGGGCGAATTACAGCCAAATGTAGGGCGGCTGTGGCTCAGTCGGTAGAGCGGGTTGTCCACTAATCCACCAACCGTGGAGTTGGCGGTTCGAATCCCGGCCCGGGTGATCCCATGCCGAAGTGTCCTTGGGCAAGACACTGAACCCTAAGTTGCCCCCAATGGCAAGCTAGCACCTTGCATGGCAGCTCTGCTACCATTGGTGTGTGAATGTGCTCTCATTAGTAAGTCGCTTGTAAATGTAAAAATGATATTTCTGTAAAGCTGCTTTGAGACAATGTACCATTGTAAAAAGCACTATACAAATTGATAAATTATTAAAATTATTAAATTACAGCTGCACAACTTTTGGAGCTGCTTTTACTGTTTGACTAATCAGATCGCAGAATTCAACAGTACAATAGAGCGTAGCTCTTTGGTTCTGGTTTTCATTATTACTTCTTCAGAAACTATTTGACATTTGTTACAAAAATGAGTTAGTGTTATAAATGTTATTTACATGCCACTAACTATAGTATGCGATAAGCTTTACTCAAAAATATTGTGCATAAAAATATGCAGTTGAAAACTGCAGGTCACTCCGTAAGTAGTTCTCGTGTTTCTAATTCACATCTCGGCTAAGGCATTCTCTCATTTCCAGAGTGCGTGACTGTCAATCCAACCTGGACTACATCTGGAGGTGTGTGCATTCACAATGTTGTGGAAGTTTCTATTCTGTGGTCTCTGGTCGGTTTTAGTCTTTTCAGCCTGTGTAAAGTCATCTTCTGCACTATAATTGTCATAGTGAGTACTGAAAACATCTAATCTCTATTCATAATAAAACATTTCTCTTTTATTAACACAATAAAGTAATAATTATTCTTAATAATTATAAATGAAATGCTTTTCATAGTAGGAAATGTTTGTTGATTTATTTCTACATAGGACCTACATACTGTAGTCATCTATTACAACATGTGTAGTCATAATATGAATAAATGGTCTAATTAAATGTAAGAATTATATATACTTAT
>JAFFST010053476.1:85760-99078 GCA_022414735.1 Noturus placidus
AATATCACGAGTGCCATTTAACTAGCTATTTAGTGGTTTCTTTTACGGTACATTTTGATGCCTTGTTAAAGGTTTTTGACTTTATCTTCGGCATCTTATTCTTTTCAGATTTTAAGGTATTTTTTTTGGCTGCTCGTTCCTGGAACTATGTTTCATTCTGAAATCAAAAATAATAAGTGATGTCTCTAACAGCTACCACTAGGACTGCAGACTGAAGCATAAAAAATGACATATGATAAATGTGTAGAAGTTGAAAATAATGAGGGCACAAGGGAAAATACAAGGGTAACATAGCAAACAAGTTAGGGAACCTTATGACCTCCAATTAACATCCTGCACAAATGGCCATATTACAGAAATAGCTGTAAAATCGTATCTCTTTAGTAACCATGACAACTACAGTTCTCATTTAGGAGGATAGCTGTTACCTAATAACAGTTCCTATTTAGGATTACAGAAGCATACAAACTTGCCATAATCCCCTGAACATGTTCTAACATTAGGATTACCCTAAACATGGCTTGTTATTTTGGTGAAGACAGAAGGTTTTCTTTACTTGTTAGACAACTGTTTAACACAAGAGTTGCTTGCCTGCTAACATCGACTAGCATAATGGTATGAGAGTTATTTACATTGCAACCTGTAAAAATACACTCAGAGGGATTTAATCCTGAAATATTACTACCAATGTCATAACTAGAAACTTAAGCACTATTTAAGAAGTATGCAGTTACACACAATTATGACCTTGAACCAATCTTTTTTTTTTAACAGTATCTGTTTGAACAAGAAGCAATATTAAGTCCAGTGACACTGTCAGACAGTTTGGTGTAAGCATAATGTGCCATGCAGAAATTAATGTTTTTGGTTATAAATACATTTTTAAAAATGCAACTTGAGTGCATTTTTCTTCAGCCTTATGTTTAAGGGCAACAATGTAGATATTATTGAAATTTCCCACCTGAGATGTCTCCACACTAGAAATATCTAGCAACCGTGGAGGCACAAACTACACACAAATAGTCTGGATAATCTGAATGCCGCACCTAAAAAATGGACTTAAGTTGTAGCTCTGAATATGAACACCTGAATACAAATAGAAACTTGTTACTACGTAACAAATAATGATAATAATAATGAGCCTTTATTGGTCACATTTACAGTAGAGCACAGTGAAATTGCTTTCTTCACATACCCCAGCCTGTCAGGAAGCTGGGATCAGAGCGCAGGGACAGCCATTATATGGTGCCCCTGGAGCAGAGAGGGTTAAGGGCCTTGCTCAAGGGCCCAAGAGTGGCAGCTAGGCAGTGCTGGGGCTTGAAGCCCCGACCTTCTGATCAGTAACCCAGAGCCTAAACTGCCAAGCCACAACTGCCCCCCTTAATATCTAGATAATGCCAGATTACTGTATGTACTAGGTAATGAGCAGGGGAGGGGGTCCACTTAGTTGTCCTTAGCCCAAATGTAGTGTAAAGGAACAAAATGCTGTGCAACTTTCCTCAATTTCACTCACATTTATAACAATCTGTCACAACCGGAGGGTTCCCAACAAACTCGCGGGAGGATATTCACGTGAATGTAACGTTATTGGTCAAACACTGGAACTGACGTTAGCCCATCCTACTTCGTGGGTGTGCAAATATCAACAGTTAATTGACGTTCTTAAGAACAAACCACGCCATGGTATGATGCCTTCTATACTAAGATAAGGTTACCTACTATTTAGGCATCTAGTTACTTACTGTCACGTCTTTGTGATGGCGGAGAATGAGGCAGGTCGCACACGCAATATGAACAGTGTTTATTTCGAGAGAGGTTGGCAGTATTCCAAAACTCGTAATCCAAAACACATAATCCGTAAACAGGCGAAGGTCAGGCACATACCTATTTTCTTTAACTAACGGAAATATATAAAAAAAGGAATAGACATAAATAAATAGAATAGATGAAGAAAAGACAAGTCCGTTGGCAGGGTTCATTAAATGGGGACTTATAGAAAATATTTTGAACCGTATATGGGGGGGGGGGGGCAGATTGGTATTTCCTAAATATTGGGGGGGGATGCATGGTTACGCCCATGCATATATCTAATTTTAGGACTAAGATTATAACACAATTGTTTCAACATGCTTCAGGATGTTATATTGCTTATCTAAAACCTTACGTGGTAGCTATTTTTAACTTAATACAGTATATGCAGACGCAATGTTTTAATGTGTTTTTGTGTTTTGTATTTTAGATTCTGGTTGCTCCAGACCTCATCAGCAAACTAAGCCCATTCCAAGTGAGAAGACCAAACTGAGTTTGTTTAACGTTCCTGTAATTCTTGCAATCTCAATTTTGCTTGCTGCGGGTAATATGGTGATTGTTCACCTCAGCTGTAAAAAGATAATGCAGAATAAAAAGGCAAAGCAGGATATGGAATATATGTAAACGTGATAATGGGTTTATAGAAACTTTCCATTTCTTTTTATTATTATATATATATATGCTCAACCTTACAGTCTATAGAATTATAGAATATGATATGTTATTATATATGTATTATTCTTGTACATAGCAAATTATTTTATTAATCAAGTGTACTTCTTGGTTTATACTGTTTACTGTATATAGTTCTATTTAAAAAAAAAAAAAACACGTTGCGTTTATACTGTACCTGTCTTCTGGAATTCTTTCATTTTTGAAAATGCCAGAGAAAAATGTATTTTCTTATGTTAATTTCTGTGAGTTCATATTCAAAGATTTGTATCCTATGTTTATATGTTTATGTAAAACTGTTTTGAGACAATGTCCATTGATAAAAGTGCTATATAAATAAAATTGAATTGAAGGATTTACACATTGTCATGATATGTAAGGGAACACTGACTTTAGGGTACCATTATTATTATTATTATTATTATTATTATTATTATTATTATTATTATTATTATTATTATTGTTAGTAGTAGTAGTAGTAGTAGTAGTAGTAGTAGAAGAAGAAGAAGAAGAAGAAGAAGAATCAATAATAATAATAATCATAATCATAATCATAATCATAATCATAATAATCATAATAATAATAATCATCATCCTAATCTGAGCATTGTTCTTGTCCTAACAATTGTTATTTCAGTGTGACAGCTTTAAAGTTTGAAATGAGGCACAGGAAACTTGATGATGGAAAACAAGAAGAAGCTGTTTTTGTGTTTTTGTTACATGAACTGAAATTTTGTCATGTTTTTTTTCCGCCTGTTTTTGGTGTTATTCAAATATTAAAATTAAAGCTACTCGACTCTTACAAGAACTGCACAGTGCAAAATACATATTGCTAACACAGCAGCATAAAATAGTTCCCACCCCTTACAAGCCCCTCACTTCCTCACTTGGTGTCTGATCTGAACTTGACAAAGTAGGATTAATCGTTGGTGAAATATGAAGAATTGCACACTTTCTAGACTACTGGGTAAGCAAATATTCTCATTTTACAAATTTTTCTACCTTTTATATCAAGTCTGAAGGCTACAATTAAAATAAAAAAAGATATATTTACAGCTTAAAGAAATATAAAAGTTTGATGATCATGTCTAATCATAGCTTCATATTCTTACGTGAGACATGGACAAGACAATGAAAGTGATTCTCTTTGTTAGGTTTGACATTTTTATTCTGTGTTTATTGAAGGACATTCAAAGACAGTGTTTTTACAAAAATCCATGTTTTTGTGAATGTTAACATTAATCCAATATTTGCACAGTAAAGACTAAATCTGTGATTCAGGTATTTACTGAGGTCTACTCATGGCTCTCATAATGGAATGCCACAAATCACAATTCTTTACCAAGAATCCATGCAATGGAAGGCATGACTGGGTTGCTGTAATACTGTAGCTCTGTAGGGAAGTGTGTCTATATGGACTGGTGTATTTATTTATAAGCTGCATTTCTCAGAAAGGAATCAGCGTTAAAAGAGAACACATCAAACAACACAGGCTAGATGTAAGTACCAGTGTATCAGGGTTGTGGTCAACAATTTCCTACTTGCATTGTTATGAAAAAGACTTTATATTTATGCTAGTGAAAATCTATTGTGTGAGCTATTTTTTATTTAATTAATGTATTAATTTATTTAGGTATTTAATTTTGCTTGTGGTTTTTATGTATTGAAGTTTTATTTTAGCTGAAAGTGAAAGTGAACAATAAGGGAGTTTTGTGACTGTTTCTACAGCTTTCTGTCTGGCCATATATACAGCTCTGTGTTCTGCCAGTGAAGAAGCAACAGTCCAATCAGAATACAACACTAACGCCATCTTGCCCTGTCCTGCACTGTCTTACAGTAAACATTACCTGTCCATCACCTGGTACAAGGTACAATGCAATATTATCACCTGTTTTGAATAGATCTATAAACCCCATTTCCCATCCTTTCAGGTTATTTTAACATAGAGTAAGTATATGTAAGTGGAATTACATATTATACATATATAAACATATACTGCATACATACAAATATAATATAGTAATACCATATATATATATGTATAATTGTATATATTAAAATAACTTAAGTTTTCTGTGTGAGTGATACATATGTATCACTCACACAGTTTCAGGCATGAAAGAAGAAATGCTTGCATGCTTCAAATAAAACCTTTCTATGCAGATGGAAATGTTAGGCATTTTACCATATAGTGGGGCTTAGTGATTAGCATGTTTTCCTTGCACCTCCGGAGTTGGGGGTTCAATAAGTGCCCGCATCCTGTGTGTGCATTGTTTGTATGTTCTCCCCTTTAGTTTGGGATTTTATTTTCTCTGGGTTTCCTCCTCCAGTCCAAACAAAGACGTTGTAGAGTGAATGGCATTTCAAAATTGTATGAAGTGCATGAATGAATGAGTGTGTGTGTGTGTGTTTCTGTGTGTGTGTGTGTGTGTGTGTGTGTGTGATTGTGCCCTGTGATGTATTGGCACCCTGTTCTAGGTTACCCCTTGCCTTATGCCCTTATTCCCTGGGATAGGCTCCAGGATTCCTGCCTAGGATATGCAGTACAGAAAATAGATGGATGGATTTTTACCAAATAAAAAGATTTTTTCTTTCTTTTTCTTTAGGTTTCCCCAAACAAAGGGGGCATTATTAGAAATTCAACCAGGCAAAGCAAACCACAGCTATATAAGAACTATGAGAATCGTACAGATGTGTCCCTTACAGAAGAAGGTTCTCTAGTCCTGCAGAAGGTTAACTTTTCACAAGCAGGGATGTACAAGTGTTACCTGGCTGGAAAAGTTGGATACAGAAATAATGAGTCATTAGTCATACTGAATGTAACAGGTAAATAATGAATTTGAATGGATTTTGAAAATGTATGTACTTTTCATGCAGCATCCTATGCTAGAAATGAGTATGCACACATCTTGCAGGTACTCAAAGGGACTCTAACACCCTGGGTGACAAATTTAACCAGAGGAGAAGGGTGCATCACTCTGTTGATGTGGAAGTGGAAAATATGCTTTTATTCTTCAGAAAATGTAATATGGACATGCATGTTTTAGATTGATCAGATTTGTTGATCAGATCTAATCACTCTCACTACCATTCTTCAGTCCAGCATTGTATAGGCACTTACTCTTACCATTACAAGGTCTTCGTAGCTGAAGTTTCTGGCTATTTCTTTTCATGCTACAAAATCCAACACATTGGCTTACATTTTTTGCTTCCTGCTCTGACCAGCAGTGTTAGAAGAAGGATAAGAAATAATTGACAGTGTTTATTTAGCCTGTGAGGTTTGTTCATTGCTTTTATGCTGCTGTAAGGGAAAGGCTCTGCAAGTGCTCGTTAAAGATGCTTTGGTCTCAGACAATTGGGGCATTGATTATTGTCCTTCAGCCTACTCCACTGGAGGCTTGGCAAACAAACAGCTCACCATCCTGACCCATAATACAAGAGGTTGTAAAAGTTCACAGCAGAGTTATAAATTTAAGAATTTATTTTAAAAAATATTAGTCTTCCTCACAATTCCAGTATTCTGCATTCAGACCTGAGCTCAGGTTACTATCTGTGTGGAGTTTCACATGCTCTCCCTGTGTTCACAAGGGTTTTCTCCAGATACTCTGGTTTCCTCCCAGTATCCAAAGATTTGTAGGTAGGCAGATTGGCTAAGTTAAATTGCCCCTAGGTGTGAATGAGTATATGTATGTATCTGTGAATGGTGCCCTGTGATAGACTGGCGTCCCATCCAGTGTAAATTCTCCTACCTTGTGCTCCAAATGCAACCCAGACCAAGATAAAGTGGTTACTGAAGATGCTCGTTATCCTCTTGGACCTGGGTTATGTTTTATGATTTTATATTTTCTTGTGAACCGGCAATTCAGCTAGACTCATTGAACTAAATTTCAACTCAGAAAGTGGACTAAAATATTTTATGTGAAGTTTATTGGTGGGGAAATTCTGACTTATTTCATCAATTTTGTAGATTTGCCTACATTATTTTTCAATTAGAATGATTTAGCTTATTATGTGAGTTTAAGCCTTTATCATTCTCTTGCTTAGTGCATTTAGTCCAGCAAATGAAGCCTGCACAATGTTCATTAGATATTATAGCTCCTCACCTTCTTATCCAAGTTATGGATGTTGTTGGCTTAAGTCTACTGTTGATAGTGAACTGCAGTTTGTTAAGTGGTACTGTGCCATCCTGCTTTAAACATGCTGTGGTG
Source organism: Noturus placidus (assembly GCA_022414735.1). Taxonomy (NCBI): domain Eukaryota; kingdom Metazoa; phylum Chordata; class Actinopteri; order Siluriformes; family Ictaluridae; genus Noturus; species Noturus placidus. The sequence continues at coordinate 92,450 of JAFFST010053476.1, forward strand.
CATCCTCTTTTAAAAAATCCCAGTCCGGATCCGGCAGTACTAAATAATTATCGAACAATTTCTAAACTGTCCTTTTTGTCGAAAATCCTGGAGATGGTTGTTTATCATCAGCTCTTCCTCTCTCTCTCTTTCTCTCTCTCTCTCTCTCTCTCTCTCTCCCCTCAGTTCTAACAAATCCATAATTTATCGACTAGGCCCTCTTGCATCTAAATCACAAAGTCAGTTAAGGAATCCTGGTGTGATTTTTGATTCCGATTTAAAGTTTGATAGACCATAATACAATGAATTACAATAATCCAATCTTGAAGAAATATAAGCATGTATAACAATCTCCATTTCCTTGAAAGACAAAACGCGTTTAAATTTTTATAAATTCTATGGTAAAAAGTGACTTTTTTCAACTAAGGGCTGTTGCAAAAATTTAAACGTGTTTTGTCTTTCAAGGAAATGGAGATTGTTATACATGCTTTTATTTCTTCAAGATTGGATTATTGTAATTCATTGTATTATGGTATTTTGCATGCCTCATTACCACGTCTGTTATCAATGCTGCAGCTAGGGTTTTGACTGGGACTAGGAAACAGTCTAATACCTATGTTGGCATCTCTCCACTGGCTCCCAGTTAAGTTCAGAATATAAGGTTTTATTATTTGTTTTTAAGGTTTAAATGGCTTGGCACCTCCCTACATGTCGTCTTTTCTCTCACTACGCGTGTGCGATCAAACGCACCAGCGCTAAATGCTAGCGATTTAAATCACTGAGTTAATATTTTTCAGTCTTTTAAAGACAAAACCCAGCTCCCAGTGTGCACATTGATATCAGTCACCATGGACGGTGCGACCGCAATGCTTGGCAGCGCAAATAGATTCATTGCCAAGTGTAGGGAAGATGATTCTTTCCCTGACTTCCTTAATTACCACTGCATAAAACACCAACAAGCCTTATGCGCAAAAACAATAAACTTGAAAGAGATCATGGATGTGGCAACAAAGATCTCCTGTTCAATACGTGCTAGATCACTTCAAAGACAGCTGTTCTGTGCACATCTGGAGAAAGCAGACTGCGACCACTATAAGCTGCTACACACTGACGTGAGATGGTTTAGTTGGGTTAAATTCCTGCAGAGTTTTTGAGAGCTCTGTCCAGAGGTAAGGGAGTTTCTTTTTGCTGTTAAACATGCAGAATATATCCAACTCAATGATGATCAGTGGTGCTGGACTTGGCATTTTTAACCGATCTGACCGATCTGACATGTTAAATGAGATTAATTTGGAGCTGCAAGGAAAAGAAAACCGTGGTCAATATGATCAGCTCAGTTAATGCCTTTAAAAAGAAAATGCACCTTCTGTCCTCAAAGCTGCAGCACCATGATTTTGGGAACTTGCAAAACTTCACGTCAGTTGGAGACGCAGCGGGACAGAACAATAGAACATTGCACGCTACACGGAGCAGATTGACAGCTGTTGATCACAGTTTGCTTTACTGGAGCCAGTCGCTACATTCATGTGCTACCGATTTAGGGACAATGTTGAAGTTGATTCACACGCATCAAAAATTGCAACACTGTTTCACCTGAATTCGTCTAAAGTGGAGGATGAGATTTTGAAACTACAGACTGACATTCAGCTGAAGTCCAGGGCTCATGGACAGTTTTGGAACTTACTCACAGGGGAAAAGTACCAAACATGAGGAAATGTGCAACCTCAATGACTGCATTATTTGGCTCTACTTAGTTATATGACTCAGCCTTTTCCTACATGAAGATTATTAAGTCCAAATACCATTCCACGATGATTGATCATCATTTGGAGGCCTGCTTGAGGCTGCTACTGTCTGGACTATGCAACCCTGGCTGATTCTATTCAGTACACGTCATCAGAGTAAGGTAATGACCAAAAATGTACTGAATTGTAGTGTGTCATAAGGGCTCATGCAGTTATGCAAGGTACATGAACATATATTGTGTGTATATATATATTTGAAGTACACTCAGTATATATATATATTTCACATTTTTAGTGTAGGTAGAACTCTTTGACTAGTAATGTTAAAAGTAGCACAAAAACATGTGGGCACCCCTGTTCTAGACCTTTAAGGTCTTCGCAGAGTTTCCATTTAATTATTCCTAAGTCTCGTATAATATCAAAAGGAGAAAGGGCTTTCTCTGTTGCGGCTTTTAAATCTTATTTGAAGACTTACCTCTTTTCTCTTGCTTTTGACTGTATTTAGTACGTTTAACTATATATTTTTTTTTCGTATTTGTTTTGTATGGCATGTAAGCACTTTGGTCAACATGTGTTGTTTTGAAATGTAGCATATAAATAAATGTTGTTGTTGTTCTTGTTGCTGTTGTTTTGTGCATACAACAATTCATTCATAGCAAGTTGCCTACTGGCCTACTGGAATTTAGTTAGGATCCACCCTGCAATTCAAAATATAAAGAAGTAGAACTTCAATCAGATCATTTGGATTTCTGCAGTTTTTTTTCCATTCCAAACCCCCAGCAAGACCTTTAAACCTCTAATTTATCAGAATTTTAAACATTTTAAACAACGTTCATTTTCTCTTTTTTATATCAATATAGAGAGTGTTACTGAGACAACACCAACCCTGGATATCACCAGCAAGTTTGTTCAGCATTCCACTGAGATTAACTCGTCTATGGTCGGCCTGGTTCTGCCAGTGGACGTGAGCCCATTGTCTGTCTTAATTGGATTCTTAAGTCTAAGTCTGAGCAAAGGTCTACTCTGTTTTGCGTGTGTGTGGGTAAGTGTTTTTTTATTAATGTGTTTATTATAATGCTGGCAATTTTATTTCATAACATCTCATTGCTTTTATTGTCAAGTAGGCTTTCATTGCCATTAATGGTGCTAGAATTAACATGGGACAACACGATACACCAGACAATGGTTTAATTGAATTTAATGTATACTAAATTTGTATTCAGTATCCCAGGCAATCAATCACGATCATGAATGAGTACATGGCAGAGATGGTGCATCTAATCAAAATCCACTCTTTAGTATAATTTGGTCCAATAAGTGTAGAATTTTCCAAGCTAAATTATGGTTATGGCACACAGCCCTACTGAAAAACCCCAGTAGAAATCTTATACAATTTGTAATGGTTTAATGGTTATAATGAGAATTGTATTTCTTTTAATAAAAACTGTAATGGTCCCTGCGGGTCTCTATTGGTAATTTGTTGCCTTCTATTGCTGGCATGTTATGTCTAATGGGTAGCATTAAGGACCAATAATGGTAATGGTAATGGTTTTTATAGTTAGCTTAAGGTTTGTAATTGTATTTCTATTGGACAACATTAGAATTACTGTGATGGTTTCTAATAGGGAGAGAAACGAAAAACCTCAAATGTAAAATATATATATTAAAAATAAGCTGTATATACATCAGTATGATGCATTGTAATAATGTATAGTGCACGTAAGCTCTTTTGGTTTTAACCTTGATTTACATTTTTGGTGTTGCTTGATTTACATTCATTTATATTGTGGAAACCATATCACTCAAAGTGTCAGTTCACAGCAGTCTAGACAACAAATGTATGCAGTGCTACACTCATTTGACCTTTTTGTGTTTATATTTTCCATCCTGTGTGACATAAGTGTGGGGAAAAAAAAAAGTCTGTGCAGAAATGTCTTCACAAGTTTTTCATAATCATTGCAGAGTAGGTAGCAGAGTAGCAGAGTAGCTGTGATGACTAAAATCTGATTAATGGTAACTTTAACCTGTACACACCCACAATAGAAAGAATTGTTCCAGTATATGTGGAAGTTTCATATTAAAATGAAATGTTTTCAGTTTAAGTGATTCAAGAAAAGTTTTCTCAAATTATTTCCATGACAAGATTCAGACTAATTTAAACTTCATAGACTGACATTAACAATCTTTCTGATTAACTGATCTTTGTTTTAATAGGGGATGGGAAGCTTTAAGGAACACCAAAGAAGAAAATTATGTGCCAAGTGAGAGAAAAGAAGTCCTGACCTGAGGACAATAAAACATCTACATTTTGATCAAAGACTTTTTATTAATCTAAGTCATGTCAGGCGGAATAAATAATACATGTTCATGATTATCTGCAGCTTGTTTTTTTCACTGAGAAGGTAGGAAGTGACTGTCATAAATCCAGTTTAATTATGTGTTTTTTTTTGTCCTGTACAAAATATAGATATTTAAATTCGTCAGTAATTTCATTTACTTGTATTTACATTTATAACAGTAACACTTAAGGCTATTATAGCCTATATAGCCTAAACTATACTCTCCTCAATATGTCTGTGTAACATAACTTAATAATTGTGAAATAATGAGAATTTGTACATCTGCAGGTTAACATGTGTGTGTGCACACGCACGTGTGTGTGTGTGTGTGTGTGTGTGTGTGTGTGTGTGTGTGTGTATAGTCAAAATGCTTGTATTAGATAATCATTTTTGCATTCTTTTCTAATTTAATACAACAATTTTCATTCTAAATTATATCAAATATTTCAGGTGAGTGACAAGTAGAATCTTTGAAATATATTTAAAATATTTACATGAATTTGACACAGAGTCAAAGTCAAACTTGTCATTTGGGGAATTTGGGGAAAAATCTGCATTTGAAACTCATAGTGGCATATTCAAGCAGTTGTAGTTATTGACTTGTGTTTGTTCTAGAAAAATATCCAAGAGAAAATGTATTTGTGAGAAAATATTCCACAGGAGTGCGAATCTCATTGCACGAATTCACATATTGAGTTGCGGAAGTGCAAAATTTGTCCATAACTTCACATTTTTGATACGGGTGTGTGATTGCGTTTTGCAACATATTCACTGCAGCAGCTGTAGCAAAAATGTGAGCGTATGAGTTTCTTAATTTGTGATTTGTAGAATAGGATTTGAGTGAATAGTTTGAGAAGTTGTAACTGTTGTGTTCTGTTTGTGGGAGAGGGAAAAATATTCAGTTCAAATTCCACTGTCACATGTGCTCAGGTTTTTTTCTCCAATAATTATTTCATAGATGTATTTTGGCTGGATACTTCCAATTTTAACTGAGAAAGATTTGGTCACTTTATTTATACTATCACTTAATTATAATTTCTGAACCAGTGCGTGAAATGATGTACTGTAGAGGTTCCCCTTGATTAGAGCACGGAAACATGAGAAATCATTTGAAAATTATGATGTCAAAAACTATATATATATATATATATATATATATATATATATATATAGTAATGTTTTTCATGTCTGTCTGTTGCCAATATAGTATGAAGTCATCTGTTGTTGTTTTTTTATCAGTCCCTATTTGAATATTTTAACCTTAAACGGTTACGAGGTTCTTAGCTTACTTCCTTATGAGGGACCGTGTTATTCCTCATTACCTACAACATACTATATCTATACTAGAAATGTAAAAATTCTGATCTTTGTTACATTTTTATGATCTGGAATTCTTTCTGAAAATTAGAGATTGAAATAGAGAGCTTATAGCTGCTACATCTAGGTGTGCAGTTACTTATTTATCTAACAAAGAACTTTGTATCTCCATAAGAAAGGTTAATGAACCATCTGGTTTTGTAATGATAAAAGAAGTACACTGTATGTGAATATTTTATTGAACTAAAATAAAAATGTGTACTAGCTGTATATACTAGCAGCCCAATTTATATTCCAGCCTCCCTCCAGGTTAAGTAACTCCAAATATATTATATTAATGTAGCTGCTTTACATTGTTACATAACTGCTACAGAACTGCTTGGGGCTAAGGTGTGCTTAATGCCAGCAATAATCAAATAAAAATATCCAAAAAATAGAAAATAAATAAATAAATACAAAGGCATGAATGGTTCAACTGGTAATTTGAACCTGTGGTTTTTATTTCAATCACAACTGCAGTGCTTTGGGTGAGTCACAAAATATATTGCATCTCTGCAGGAAGCGCCTCCTTAATAAATGCTGGCATATGATTCTGTTATTTCCATGCTGCTCAGATTGTCAACCTTTTAGTGTGTTCTCAAAAATACACTTCTAAATAATTCTGGAGAAAAACTGCTGCCATTTCGGATTTATAGAAAAAATATATATATTTCCTGTAACCAGGGTCTCTGTCAGAAACCATGCACTTAGAAAGCCCAATGGAAACAAACAGATGTGGACTAAATAACTGTCTTCCCCTTTAAGGCATGAAGAGAAATGTATTGTTTTGTGGACCATATTTTAGCACTTTTTAAAATAAATAAATAAAATAGCTAGGAAATATGGGATGTTTCTGCTTTTATAATCTACATAACCTACATAATCTAAATAACCTATGTACAATTAAATGTAATTTATTTCATAATTGGATAATATATGTTAATTTAAACATCACTTTCACAAATCTTGACTAATAATCATATTATAATAAAGACATTTAGAATTCAATGCTGTTGAATTCTCAAATCTTCTCAAAAAAATGTAATTTAATTGGTGTAAGAACAGTTCTGACAATGATTTATATTAATGGTTTATATTAATGTCCTTATTCTTATATTTTATTGTTTCTATAGTAACAGCTCAATCATAGTAAGGCAGATACTCCACATAATCTCAGATGAACAACAGACAAAAGATATTGTCTGTATAT
>JAFFST010053476.1:150669-185069 GCA_022414735.1 Noturus placidus
AGCTGAGGACGTCACTCTGCGTTCCTGTGCAGCTGAGACCCTCGCTCAACCTTCCTGTGCAGCTGAGGACATCGCTCTGCGTTCCTGTGCAGCTAAGGACATTGCTCACTCAGCCTTTCTGTCTGGCTGAGAACATCGCTCAGCCTTCATGTGCAACGGAGGACTTTGCTCAGCCTTCCTGTGTTGCTGAGGTCATCGCTCTGCACTCTTGGTCAGCTGAGGTCGCCGCTCTGTCTTCCTGTCCGGCTGAGAACGTTGCTCGGCCTTCCTGGTCAGCCGAGGACATCACTTTGCTCTCCTGTGCTGCCATGACTGTCGCACTGTGTCCCGGCTCTGTCATGTGCACCCCTCTGCGTTTTCGTCTCTCTTGGACTGCTGCAGGGTCCCCTGGCTCTGCTTGGGACTTTCTGCCCAGGGACCGGGACCACCAATGGGGGGGTTTATGGCGCTCCGGAAGTAGCGCCTTTTGGGGGGGGATTCTGTCATGCCTCACCAGTGGGTAGCACTGAGCCGACTGGACACGCGACTCCTTCCTTGCTGGTTGCGCACTTCCGGGGTGTTGTGTTGTTTGTAGTGATGATGTGTGTAATCTGCACCAGGTGTTCAAGGTTAAGTTAGGTTATATGCCTTATTTAAGCAGCTCAGTTACTGCGCACGGCACACAGTATTATGTTGGTAACTCTAAGTATCTCTTGTATCCTGAATTACTTTAGTTTCAGTTATACGAATAGTGCATGAAAGCGGACTGAGGGCAGTACTAGGATGTGTTTACATGTATGCTAACTTTGCTAAGGAGTAATACAGATACCGACCTGCACCTGTTTCTGTCCCTGCCTCGTTGGACATGGCAACCTCTGGCCCCCTCTCTCCAGTCAGCACGGTAGCTGCCGAGCTCCAGCCTGAGACATACAGGGAGGTCTCAGCATCAGTGGAGGCTGTCATGCTGCTCTGCACAGCCGAGGAAGCTGTCCCGCTGTCCAGCCCAGCTGAGGAGGACGTGGAGGCTGCCAAACTGAAGAAGTGGTGTCATGCACTGAGGGAACAGAGCAGGCAGCTCACAGAGGAAACCGCGCAGCTCCACAGCCTTCATAGGCTACTGAAACCAGCCGAGGACGTCGCTCTGCGTTCCTGTGCAGCCGAGGACGTCGCTCTGCGTTCCTGTGCAGCTGAGGATGTTGCTCTGCGCTCCTGTGCAGCTAAGACCCTCACTACACCTTCCTGTGCAACTGAGGATGTCGCTCTGCGTTCCTGTGCAGCTGAGGATGTTGCTCTGCGTTCCTGTGCAGCTGAGGCCCTCACTACACCTTCCTGTGCAGCTGAGGATGTCGCTCTGCATTCCTGTGCAGCTGAGGACGTCACTCTGCGTTCCTGTGCAGCTGAGACCCTCGCTCAACCTTCCTGTGCAGCTGAGGACATCGCTCTGCGTTCCTGTGCAGCTAAGGACATTGCTCACTCAGCCTTTCTGTCTGGCTGAGAACATCGCTCAGCCTTCATGTGCAACGGAGGACTTTGCTCAGCCTTCCTGTGTTGCTGAGGTCATCGCTCTGCACTCTTGGTCAGCTGAGGTCGCCGCTCTGTCTTCCTGTCCGGCTGAGAACGTTGCTCGGCCTTCCTGGTCAGCCGAGGACATCACTTTGCTCTCCTGTGCTGCCATGACTGTCGCACTGTGTCCCGGCTCTGTCATGTGCACCCCTCTGCGTTTTCGTCTCTCTTGGACTGCTGCAGGGTCCCCTGGCTCTGCTTGGGACTTTCTGCCCAGGGACCGGGACCACCAATGGGGGGGTTTATGGCGCTCCGGAAGTAGCGCCTTTTGGGGGGGGATTCTGTCATGCCTCACCAGTGGGTAGCACTGAGCCGACTGGACACGCGACTCCTTCCTTGCTGGTTGCGCACTTCCGGGGTGTTGTGTTGTTTGTAGTGATGATGTGTGTAATCTGCACCAGGTGTTCATGGTTAAGTTAAGTGATGTGCCTTATTTAAGCAGCTCAGTTACTGCGCACGGCACACAATATTATGTTAGTTACGCTGAGTATCTCTTGTATCCTGAATTACTTTAGTTTCAGTTATACCAATAGCGTTATGAAAGTGGACTGGGTGCAGTCCTAGGATGTGTTTACATGTATGCTAACTTTGCTAAGGAGTAATAAAGATACCGACCTGCACCTGCTTCTGTCCCTGCCTCGTTCCGTGACAATTATATATATATTTAGTGTCTTTTAGTTTGTTTTCTGTATTCATTCATTATTTTTCATATAAACCTCTCACACTAATGAGAATCATTTCAGCAACTATATATTTTATTATTTTTATGACAGTCCATAGAATGAGAATGATATATTCTGTTTCATTGCATAAGCCACAGTGTCTGCTTATGTTGAATGCTTATCATGTGAATTTGAGCAACATGATGACTCAGTGCTCCGTGCATTTAAACACAGTGTGTGTGTTTTTGTGGACAGTTTCCACTTCCATATGATGTTGACAAACTGTACTGTTCTTATTTTACCATCTGGATCCATGTCCTTCAGTTCATCTTTCTATTTACTTCACTATCTAGCTGTATATTTACTACACACAGCAAAATGTTCCTAAAAACTAAATGCAACGCATTCAGGTTTGTCATTTAACCTTTTTATTATTAGTATTGTTTTTTCAATGTAGATCAAATGTATGTAGATCAAATATAATGTTACTAGTAAAAATAATATAGAATAAGATACTAACTTTCAAGCATATATTTTTGACTTTATGATGTTATTAGAACTTGTCTAATAAAACATTCTGGTAAGGATACATGTATCATGCTGGTTAATGTATGTAAGTTTGTAATTATTTTAAGTACAGAAATGATCAGTCTCAAAATGATATACAGTATGTGGCTTATCAAAATCTTACAAAGTTTTATGATTTTTTTAAACAGTAAAAGTGCATGTATTTCATTAAATGTCACCCTGACTACAACCATTCATGACATTTGAACATATTTTGGGTCTACTTTAAATAGTTATAAAAGTTAAATGATATTTTAAATAATAAGTCATATGACAAAAAAAAAGTCTTCAAATTCTATCTAAATTTGTAACTTTCAAAGTGTCTCGGAAGCTTGCTGTAAACTTGAGTTTTGCATGTAGATTAGAGTACATTCAAGTTTTGATAGATCACATGTCAAATTATTAATGCCCACTATCTCAAAATGTCACCTGAATAGAACCTTATAATACTAAGCTCACAATAACAACAAATACAGTATTCCATACAAAATGGGTATGTTGCCCCAACATACTATACATGTTGATGTAACTTCACAGTCTCTACTGGTGGTCTAATTGGGAATTGCAGCTCAATCAGAATCATCTATTAGGTCAGTGTTTCGCATACTCCATGCAACGCACATTTTAATATTTATTCTGCTCCTAATATACCATAACTTAACTCATGGGCTCATTAAAAAGGGGAAGAACAGCATCAATTTCAATATAACTGTATGGATTGGACTGCCACAATTTGGAAACTCTGGCATAAACCTTACATGTTTCCTGGTGTATTGATTCCTGGTGTAGTGTGTAGGCAGCAATCCAGGAAACTGAAGGCTAATTAGCTTTATTGGTTTTTACTGGTATTGGCCCGAACAGTTTGTTAGATTTTTTTTGTGATTGGGGTAGCTCTACAGTCAAGAGTAACACTGGTTTACAATCCCATTCTTTGCATCTCAAATTTTTGCCTTCCAGAATGTCATTGAGGAATGCCCTGGGGTTCCTCTGGTCCTCCTACTCTACTCTGACTCCACAGAGTGTCAAACAAATATTCACCCTCCTTTTCCTCTGCTTCGTCATCTCCACAAGCACAGGTGCGCTACTCTTCCACTGGCTAAGTGGGCTCTTAAGGTATCACCCAAAGACTGCGGGCATTGCCACAGGCATCTACACAGTAGCCATCTTGATCTTCTCATTTCTTATACATCCTTTTCGTTGTGCATTCACACTGATGTTTCCAACACTGGGCACCCAACAAGGACGCAAAATCGTTCTCTATTTGTGTGTGCTGATTGTGCTGATTTATGTTCTGCCAAACATTGCCACTAACATAGTTGCACTTACACACCTCATGAAGTGCACATCAGAGAACGTCGCACACAGTGTCCTAAATTCATCGGCATTAGGCAACATCATAAAGAGTGATCTGGTTACTAAAGTTAAAAATATTAAGGATTCAGGTATTGGGACGTTTGTGGAGCAGCTAAGTAGTTTTAACCACCGCACAGACATTGATGTGACTGGTCTAAGAGAAAATCTGAAAAATTTCAGCAAACATGTCGGGCAGGATTTCTCCAAGGCAATACATCAACTAGAGGAACTGAAGCTCCTTTCAAGCAGAATACTTGCTGCTGGTTTAGTGATCTACCTTTTTATGGATTCATCCATTTACCTGAAGTCATACCTGACGTCTGTGAGATTTGATAATGTCTACATCACAGGGCTTCTAAAAAAAAATGCAGACAATAGAGGAATCCAAGTGGAGGCAAAAGATGTGAAAAATGGAGTGAACGTCACCAGCTTCAGAATGTCAAAACAAGAACTACTCAAGTGTTTACTTCCCATTCTCATGATCACATTATATCTGCTGATGACGATCATGCTTCTAGTACTTGACCATATAGTGCATTATACTGTGGTAACAGGCGGGCCTTGGCTTTTGGACATTCCCTCTACTGACATTTCCATGGACATCCAGTTTAAGGTAAGTTTTGCAACATTTCTTATAACATGCCTATTTCGGGCTTGATTCTAGTTACATTAGTGGCTACAAGTCTTGTCATGACATAAAATTACCTAACATTTTCACATGAACCATGTGAAACGAACCTACTTTTATTTTTATTTTTTTACTGAGCAAGAACCCTTGAATTAATTAACCCTTGAAGTTAATGTAAAAACTGTCATTTTCCATATATTTCATCTTTCGCACCTTAACATTCTTTTTTTTTTTTTTTGCTTGCTATCCATCCAATCCTAATAGGTTTATTATAAGCATAACACCTGTGAGATATTTGGCTGCAAACCCTCAGAATTGGTGAGCTTTGTCAGAAAGTACAATGCCACCATTAGTTCTGATGTGACTCAATGCAAGACCAGGCCAAGCAAGCTGAATGCAGGTGTGATACTCGCACTGGTCCTGCTCTACTTCCTCAGTTACTGTCTCACTTTCCTAGAGGTCTACGCTCAACGCCTTCGCAGGAAAGTGGCCTCTTCTTTCTTCGAGCTGCAGGAGGAGAAAAGAATCACATTTCTTATCGATCAAATTGTGACCAAGAAGAAGAGAAAGCAAGCCAAACAAGAAAAATCTAAAAGTACTGAGAGCAGAATGCAGGGGAATGATAAGAGACTATTAAAATTTTTACCTCTTGCTAGATTAAATGCATGTTTTCCTGCAAGAAAAGTCAATGCGGTCAAGCATACTGATGATAACCAGAAGCCAGGTCCCTGACTGTACTGGTTGAAACTGACAATAACAAGTTGGCTCTATTAATATGAATTAATTCTGCAAAATATTTAGTGTAGACTTAATTATGGAACAGGCAGTACATTGATGCATTGCTGCTTCACAGCTCCACATTATTCAGTTCGATCCTGAGCTTGGGTTACTTTCTATGCAGTGTTTTTCTGGCAATGTTCTCTCTGTGTCTGTGTGGGTTTTTCCGGGTTCTCCAGTTTCCTCCCACCACCCTGCTGGTAAGTGTATTGGTTATCTAGATTGCCCTTAGGTGTGAATTTGTATGTGAAAGTGTGTGTGCATGGTGCCTTGCAATGGACTGGTGTCGTATCTAGAGCGTTTTACTTCCTCATGCCAAGTGTAGCTTTTGAAAAGAAAAGAAAAGAAAAGAAATGAAAAGAACACATTTATGCTTAGCACAAATCATTTTTGTTATATTAAAACCTTGTAATTTGATCCAATCATAATATTATAATAATTCATATTTATATTTCTTACATTTTATTGTTGTTTTATTACTATTAAATAACATTTATTATGAACAATGTTTTTATTAGGAATTGTAACATATAATACTGTATATTCTATGATTTCCACATCTCTGTAGGAAAGGATGAGGTGTCTCTAAATGTCCACTTGATGTCAGTAGCCTAACATATTTAAATCCGCTTGGCTGTGCATGAATAATGGTGTCTAGGACTTAAAGTGACAGATTTGTGTGTGTGCGTGTGTGTTTGTATGTGTGCATGTGAATATACTACATACATTTAAATATGTATACGTATGTGCATGTGTGTGGAAGACCTGCAGAGGTCTGAAGTGTTAGCCTGCATAGAAGTCTATTAAGATCAACAAGTGATAAAATGCTTGTTGTTATCGAAAATAATGAAAATCTATTTTTTCAGTATTTAACCATATAGATATTGGTGTCTGACAATATATCAGCAATGCTGTTTTGATTAAATGGGTTGTACATACATACTTTTCAATTTCGCAGTAATAAACCCTCTCTGTTATTTAACACAGACCTGTACCTTATTGGTAGTCATGTTTTTCAAATTAAGTCTCAGACTGCTGATTACTGTCATTGTGAAACAGTGAAAGAGATCCAGGCCTTATGCAAAGTACTTTACCTGTTCACATGCTGCAGAATAAAAGGATATGAGAAAACAGGATATTAATGAAAAGATAGCCATGCCTTTTAACTGATTATTCAGGTAACTGGGAAAATGGTTTCAATTATGAGCCCTTTTTGTACAGCAGTCACATGCTAGATATTCTTTTTCCTGGTAACTATTAATGGTTTAATTTGGAGTAATAAAGTTTTATTTACATTTTGTTCAGATTTGTTCGGTTGAATGGTTGGATTCAACATACAAGATATATGTTTTCCAATTTTGAAACTGACTAAAAATGTATTCATTTGTTTAACCTTGTATATCATGGGCATTGTCCCTTCTTTCAAATTTATCAAAATATCTCTCAGCTCTATACACTTTCGTTTTTGTGAAGATCTACTAAAAGCCTCTAGTGTGTTTTTCTTATCTCACGTTTTTCTGATGGCAATGAATCACTTCGGTATCTTCTGGATAGAGCTCGAAAGCCCTTTTGAGAGCAGAGCATTTTATTGTCCAAAAATATATAATATATGTGCATTCATCTTTTCAGGGGTTTGCTAGTTTAGTCCACACTCTTGCCATCCTTTTTTTTTTTTTTTAAATAAAATGCAGTCAAATGATTTGGTTTCAGAATATGAATAATAATGCATGCTTGATAAATGTCAGTATCAAGGGCAAGTCTCTAAGATTAGCCATGAGAATTTTGCTTCGTATAGACCTTTTCCAAGTTTATTTGTCCATGCAACTAATTTGGGATTTTTTCCCCCTCAGAAACCTGATTACTGTACCTTACCTTAATATAAATATGTTATATAAAATATATATAAAAGAATTTATAAGATGAACCATGTTATTCTACTAAGCCATACACACTAAACATCTTATTTAAAATATTTAGAATAATCAAAATTGCAAACCCTTTTAATTACTAACAACATGCATTGCTAGGACAACAAGCCTAAGTACACTGATTTTCAAAATAAAATGTAATTTTCTTTATAACAAGTATTAGATATGTAGTAATATTATTCAAATACTCATATTATATCATGTTCAAACTCTATTAGTCATAACTTAAGTCTCAAATGATTGTATGCCTCCTGTCATTGATTAAAAGTTAAATGCCACAATAGACTAATTGATTTACAGTTGTATTATTTACAATAATTTCTTGTATAAATCTAGGTAAAGACTTTTATAAGCATTACACATTATCACACAACATTTCATTGGATTTAAAAACTCACAACACTTAAATTCAGAAGTTACTGTCAGGTACTATTTCAAGTTTCATTTCCTTCTCTTAGACATAGATTTACATTTACATTACATTTATTCATTTATCAGATGATTATCCAAAGCGACTTACAAATGCAAAATGAGAATGAGATTTATTTAGTTTCTTCCTAAGAATAACTTTTACTTAGTGGTACAGTACTAGTAGTATTATAAAGTTCACTGACCTTGCTTCAAAATATATTCTATTTCTCAGTGGCAAGATATTTTTTTTTTTTTGGATGTACCCGCCAGCTAAATCTCCCCATTACATGACAGATGAGATGATAAGAACAAACACATGCTTCCTCAGAGGCACATGAAGCAATTACATTAATTCAGTATAAACATCCATCCATCCGTCCTAAACCGCTTATCCGTAATCGGGTCGTGGGGGTAGCAGCTCCAGCAAGGGACCCCAAACTTCCCTTTCCCGAGCCACATTAACCAGCTCTGACTGGGGGATCCCGAGGCATTCCCAGGCCAGTATGGAAATATAGTCTTTCCACCTAGTCCTGGGTCTTCCCCGAGGTCTCCTCCAAGCTGGATGTGCCTGGAACACCTCCCTAGGGAGGCACCCAGGGGACATCCTTATCAGGTGCCCAGACCACCTCAACTGGCTGCTTTCAACACAAAGGAGCAGCGGCTCTACTCTGAGTTCCTCTCGGATAGCTGAGCTTCTCACCCTATCTCTAAGGGAGAGACCAGCCACCCTCCTAAGAAAACCCATTTCGGCTGCTTGTACCCATGATCTAGTTCTTTCGGTCACTACCCAACCTTCGTGACCATAGGTGATGGTAGGAACGAAAATTGCCCAGTAGATCGAGAGTTTTGCCTTCTGGTTCAGCTCTCTTTTCGTCACAACAGTGCGGTAAAGCGATTGCAATACCGCTCCCGCGCCACCGATTCTCCGGCTAATCTCCTGCTCCAATGTCCCCTCACTCGTGAACAAGACCCCGAGGTACTTGAACTCCTTCACTTGGGTTATGTTAACATTCACTACCCGGAGTAGGCACTCCATTGGTTTCCTACTGAGAACCATGGCCTCAGATTTAGAGGTGCTAATCCTCATCCCAGCCGCTTCACACTCGACTGTGAAACAATCCAATGAGTGCTGGAGGTTACGGACCGATTTTGCCATGAGGACCACGTCATCTGCTAAAAGCAGCAATGAGATCCTTAGGACACCAAACCGCTAACCCTCCCCACCATGACTACGCCTCGATATCCTGTCCATGAATATCACAAACAGGATTGGTGACAAAGCGCAGCCCTGGCAAAGGCCAACCCCCACCTGGAACAAGTTCGACCTTTTGGTGAGCATTTTGGGCATACAGCGATTGGATAGCCCTAAGAAGGGAACCCCTCACCCCGTACTCCCTTATCACCTTCCACAGTAAACCCCTGGGGATCCAGTCATACGCCTTCTCATGATCCACAAAACACATACAGACTGGATGGGCACACTCCCAGGCCCCCTCCAAGATCCTTCCAAGAGTAAAGAGCTGGTCCATTGTTCCACAACCAGAACGGAATATGCATTGTTCCTCCTCAATCTGAGGTTCGACTATCGGCCGAACCCTCTATTCCAGCACCTTGAAGTAGACTTTACCAGGGAGGTTGAGAAGTGTGATACCCCTATAATTGGCGCACACTCTCTGGTCCCCCTTTTTAAACAGGGGAACCACCACCCCGGTCTGCCACTCCTTGGGCACTGTCCCCGACTTCCACACAATGTTAAAGAGTCGTGTCATCCAAGACATCCCCTCCACACCCAGAGCTTTCAGCATTTCCTGACGGATCTCATCAATCCCCAGGGATTTGCCACTGTGTAGTTGTTTGACTACCTCAGTGACCTCCACCACGGAAATTGACGATGATCCCCCATCAGCCTCCACCTCTGCCTCTACCATAGAGGGCGTGTTAGTCGGATTCAGAAATTCCTCAAAATGTTCCTTCCACTGTGCAATTACTTCCTCAGTTGAGGTCAACAGCGTCCCATCCTTACTGTACACAGCTTGGATGGTTCCCCGTTCCCCCTTCCTGAGGTGGCGGATGATTTTCCAGAAACACTGTGGTGCCGACCGAGAGTCATTCTCCGTGTCCTCTCCCAACTTCTCCCACACCCACTGCTTTGCCTCTTTCATGGCAGAAGCTGCAGCCCTTCTGGCCTTTCGGTACCTTGCAACTGCCTCAGGAGTCCTCCGGGATAACACATCCCGGAAGGACACCTTCTTCAGTCAGACGGCTGCCCTGAACACCGGTGTCCACCACAGTATTCGAGGGTTACCTCCCCTTGAGGCATCTAAGACTTTAAGACCACAGCTCTCTGCCGCAGCTTCAACAATGGAGGCTTTGAACATTCAGGCCCACTCAGGTTCAATGCCCCCAACCTCCACAGGGATGCCAGAAAAATTCAGCCGTAGTATAAACAACCATCTCAAATTGTATCTGGTACTAAATTACTCATAAAGTGATCATAAAGATAGCATGGTTTAATATGGCCACTATTTTCGTGCTATCTTTACCTATCTATATCTTTAACCCTTTACTTTGTCAACTTTTTATCCTTGGCAGAAGTATTAAAACATTTTTCCCATATGGTCCACTCCCCAGGTTTTTGAGAAAGTTGTGCTCCACCAAACCACCCCAAGCCCTGCTGATGTAAAACTGTTTCAGTCATTAAAATTATTTCTGTATGATGTATATTATATGTATATGTAAATTATACATATTATAAATGTATACATTTAATAAATTTGCAATAAATTCAAACAAACTTCTTTCACGTTGTCATTTTGGGTTATTGTTTGTAGAATTTTGAGGAAAATAATGAATTTAATCCATTTTGGAATAAGGCTGTAACATAACAAAATGTGGGAAAAGTGAAGCGCTGTGAATACTTTCCGGGTGCACTGTATGTTTTGCAGATCATTATGGGACAAAACTAGGCTTAAGTAATACCATCATCAAATCTACCTTACATAAGTTGTCAATATTTAAGTACTAGATTTAAGGTATCTACTATACTGGATAACTTTATAATGGATAAAGTGTGATCTTCCTACGAGAACCTCTATCACAAAATTTTCCATAATGTTGAAAAAAGAGATTGGTAAAAAAAAGGTGCTTTTTCACATTTGATGTTTGGCAGAGGAAAAACAATACCACCTAACATTCCTCTCTATCACCTTGTTTCTCTCTCTCACACAAATAGCCTTTCGATCAAAGTCTTTCATATTGTGTGTCTGCCCAGATCTCTCTTGGTTTCCCTCTTATTTCTAGGTGTCTGTTTCACTCAGATCTGATTCGTTTAATTTACAGAGCACTCTCAGTTGCAAATTGTGGATTTTCTGAGCACTGAGTGCAATAAACCAGCAGTCAATTGCACAAAGAGGCTTTTTTTTTTCTCTGACTTTATATTTGAATTGTTTGTAAACAATGGACTGACATTCTCTGCCCCTCTTACTCTCATCTGAGATAAGTAGATTTGTGTGGCGTTTCAGAGTAATTGACAAGGGAAAAGATAACACACGGTAAATGGAATTGGCTAGGGAGACCTTTTCAAATTTCACCAGCAGAACAATTGAAAGGCTTTTGTCATGTCTTATCACTAACAGCTCACACAAAATACAAGCAAAAGTGGTGGCTGGTGGCACGGGAAACCCAGAAATTACAGTAAAATAGAAAGAAAGAGAGACAGACAGTGAAGAGTAAGAGAAATAGAATGATGATGATGATGATGATGATTGTGTGTGTGTGTGTGTGTGTGTGTGTGTGTATGTGAGAGAGAGAGAGAGAGAGAGAGAGAGAAGAAGAAGAAGAAGAAGAAGAAGAAGAAGAAGAAGAAGAAGAAGAAGAAGAAGAAGAAGAAGTGGAGATGATGGAGCTGTAGCTACTGACAAACTAATTGGTTCATCATTTGCTAAAATAAACGGTTTCTCATTTACGAGTTTTCAAATGTGCAGCTTGATTTTGGATCATTCAAATCTGCTTATTATGAGTAATAACTGTGATTACAAAGAGGGAGTACAAAATAGTGAAATTACTACCAACCGGATATATGTAATATACATCTTTGCTATCTAACAAGTAAGGAACTGAAGGTCTTTGCCTCACAAATCAGTCCAAGGGGAGCATTTTCTGTTATTTTCTGTTGACTGATGAACATATCATCACAGACTTGGCGCACTGGAGACAAATGCATTACCTGAATTATCTTAATTTGTCACTCCTTTCAGTCCAAACATCTTCTATTTAGAAACAAAAATAGAGCAGAATACGATGATGACGTTAGAAATATGCTGTAGGTATATGTCTATAGTCAGAGAGCAGTTAGTATGCTTGTGATACTGAGGTTCTAATAAGGCAAAAAAAATAATAAAATAACGCAGCTATTAAAAAGGAAGTCAGAGCAAGGAAAAAGGGTGGTGACAGGAGGAAAAGAGTGGGAGTGTGAGGGTGATGAACAAGAGAGATGGGGTAAAATAGGGGGGCTGGCCAATGGACTGTGCGAGAGATAGCACGAGAAGGAGGGAGGAAGGAAAAAGGGAAGCTGATCGAGAGTGCTGGCACTCTGCAGCATGCTGCCACCTTTTTAGATGCTGAGGAACACTGTTTTGAAATAAATATCTGCATGAACACATACATACACACACAACGCTGTTTTACAAGACCAGAGGAAATCCAGTTATATGAATCAAAATGTAATCATGGTAAGTTATCTCTTTTTTTTCTTCTATACCACTTTGATGGAAAATGCATGTAGGAAATTACAGATTTTTTTTTTTTATTGTCTTCATATACTGAAACTATCTAGACACATGACAATATTTGACAGTTTATAAAAAATTACTACTAGACTTTTTAATAAGATGATTTTATTCCCTCTGGTTCTGTATAATTTACAGGATATCTATTGTGTCAACTGATACTGAAAAAAAATAAATCCGAGCGATTATTCCGATCTATCCAGAGAACCCAAAAGTGTAGGAGACATAGTCACGTTACAATGGAGAATGTGACTCCTAGTGCTATGACTAACTTCACCAATGCTGAACCTCTGAGCAATATGCCAGAGAACTCAGTGGAAGTCCAGGTCATCACCATATTCCTGTCCATGCTCATTTGTGGGGTGGGAATAGCTGGCAACATCATGATCGTGCTGGTGGTTCTCCGGACCAAACACATGATGACTCCAACTAACTGTTATCTGGTCAGCTTGGCCATTGCAGACCTCATCGTCCTCTTAGCAGCTGGACTGCCCAACATCTCTGAGGTGGTTTCTTCTTGGATCTATGGCTACGCTGGCTGCTTGTGTATCACTTACCTGCAGTATCTGGGCATCAATGTTTCCTCTTGTTCTATCACAGCTTTCACTGTTGAGCGCTACATCGCGATATGCCACTCCATCAAGGCACAGTTCATATGTACTGTATCCAGAGCCAAAAAGATCATCGCCTGTGTTTGGATTTTTACCTCACTCTACTGCATCATGTGGTTTTTCCTCGTCGATATACACGAGATGGTTTATGCCAATGGTGTCGTTGTGAGATGTGGTTATCGGGTGTCAAGGAACCTCTACATGCCAATTTACTTTTTGGACTTCACCCTGTTTTATGTAATTCCGCTGGTCGTAGCTACAGTGCTTTACGGGTTGATTGCTAGAATATTGTTCATGAACCCTTTGCCAGCAAACTTGTCAGAACGGGGAAACGACTCAGTCCACCAGGGACGGACAGACAGCACGGTGAAGGTTTCCTGCAAGCGAAATAAGGGTGCAGTGTCCTCCAGAAAACAGGTGCGCTGTTATTTTATATGAGTAGAGATAAATAAGCATTAAATGTCACAAAGCTGGTATGATTGACAAACTCTTTTAATGGCAGCTGTCATGTGAATAACTTTAAGGTATTGAGATTTCCTTAAGTAGACAAACATGCACAAATATTTGTTTCTTCCTGTGAAGGAAAATTGTATATGTACATTATTATCCACCTGTCACATATTATCCAATTGAAATTTTAGTGCCAGCTCACGTTTGCCTAATGCATACACTGTAAAAAATATTGATTTCAAGACAAGTGCTGTATAGAGAGCTACAATAAAGCCACTGCTTCTTTGTAATAGTACTGTACCTAATAAATGCAGCCAAAGCAGAATTTTCTGAGAAGGAAATCAGGGCAGGCTGAGAAGCAAGGACAAAATTATACAATATTCTGTCAAGATCTGCAAGTGTGAGACAAGTATGATCTCATTTGGTTGCCAAGTAAAGGAGTACCCATAATACACTTGCAAAGTGACCATGAAACACTCATTCTAGCAAGAGATTTAAAGCCTTACTGTCTGACACTTTCTAAAATTACACTGCATCAAACACCACACTCCTTTTTTTTTTTTTTTTTTTTTTTTTAATATCTTTATTGAAAGAAATGGCACGTCAGACAACAAATAGCAACATCAACAACTTGAATATACGCTGTACACAAAGACCCGCATTTATATAAAGAATAAAAATAAAAAAGCAAACAATACTTTCAGACCTAAATTTGTATATCATAGTGAAATAACAAAATGAGAGCCATACTTTCAGTTTTTTGTTTTTGGTAAACACCACACTCCTACTTTGCTTACTGGTAGACTAACAAAATATTCCAGCCAATGGCTGTATAATTAGGGATATTTTTTAGTAATTCAATCAGTACACCTTGAGGCATGTTGCAGGCTACAATGCATTGTAGGACTCACCCACCTATGAACTTCGTTAATTGCCCTGAAATAACAGATGATTTGCTTTGCAAAGTGAAAGAAATGCATCATGGTATGAAATTCATAAGGAGCTAATGACTTTTTATTAGCTTAAGCCATACAAAATTATACTCTTCAAATGCCAAAAAAAAAATTGATGTGCCGGGAAAATCCAGAAGATCTCATTTAATAGAAAACTGAAAGATAAACTATATCTTTATTTACAGTACTATGAAACATACTGAGGCATTTCTCTTTTTTATTGGACTAATTGAACCTTGGGTTTCCTCTGGATACTCCGGTTTCCTCTCTGAGTGCAAGACATGCGTTGAAGGCTGATAAGCCATCTCTAAATTGTCCATAGTGTGTGAATGGGCGTGTGAGTGTGTGTTCGAATGTGCCCTGTGATGAGTTGCCGACCACCCCACCCCCCCCGCCGCCCCCGCCCTAAGGGTATCCGCTACCTTTTGCCCTGAGTCCCTATAATGAACTCCAGGCTCCCTGTGACCCTGTGTACAGAAAATTAATCGATGGATGGAATTGAACCTTGGGCAGCATGGTGGCACAGCAGGTAACATTGTCACTTCACAGCTCTTGGTTTGATCCTGAGCTCGGATTACTGTCTGTGTGTTTCCTCTGGGTTTGATAGTTTGCTTTCATCTCCCAAAAGCATGCCAGAAGGTACACTGGCAACTTTAAATTTCCCTTAGGTGTGAATGTGTGTGTGCATGGTGCCTCATCTCATCACACGCTGCACTGGCATCACATCCAGGGTGTATTCCTGTCTCACAGCAAGTATTCCTGGGATAGGCTCTAGATCCACCACTAAACAGACCAGGGTAAAGCTGTTAGTGAAGATGAATAAATAAAAAATGAGAAAAGTGTGAAAGATTTTGTCCTTTGAAAACTGAACCTGAATGGTTAATTTAGTGTTTATGATAAGATACAAAACAAAGAAGTGTTTTATTTCTAAACTCAATAACTGTTATAATTGCTAGACATCGATTCAGGAGATTTTTATGCATTACACATATATTACGGTGGTGTTTAGTTCCTGTCCTTTCTTATTGTAGGTAACTAAGATGCTGGCAGTGGTTGTGGTATTGTTTGCTCTGCTCTGGATGCCTTATCGCACTCTGGTGGTGGTGAACTCGCTCATGGATCCTCCCTACCTCAACACTTGGTTTCTGCTCTTCTGCCGCATGAGCATCTACACCAACAGTGCCATCAACCCCATCATATACAACGCCATGTCGCAAAAATTCCGCACGGCTTTTAAGAAGCTCTGTCACTGCAAGGGCACCACCAGTAAGGAGAAGGCATCTAAGCTCAATGCCCCAGTCTACTACAGTGTCATCAAAGACTCCTCAAGTCCTGAATACGAGACAGAGAAGGAAGATGTTAGCACATACAGTGTCTCTGCCAGGAGGGTGAACTTTCCCACCCAGACTGGAAGAGCAACGACTCCGGGGATGTTTAGTATTGCTTGAATAAAGCTGAGAAGAACACACTTAGTTTTTCTGCAAATCAGCAGTTGAGGTTGTTAGGGCATTCATTATGGGGATTTAAACATATGTTTGATATTTCAGCATCTCGCTGGTCCAAATATTTATTTGGAAATTGGAACAAAACATTAAAGGTCACAGTCAAAAATTGGCTGTATGCAAGCTTCTTGAAGGTGCCAGAATTTTTATTTTTACGTTGACAAGTGTTTTAAAGGTAGATCTTGCTAAGTAGGCTGTTTGCCAGCTAGGAGGAGCTCTTTTGCTGTCTGACTGTCTGATTAAACTAAGATGCATGCATGACACGTGCATGCATGGGAGATGCTCAAGGTATTCATATAGTATTTATATGTTTAAGAAAGCTGTCTCATTTTTTTTTTTCAGTCCATTTGCCTATTCCCCTGTGAACAATGTCCAATTAGCCTTTCATTTAAAAAGGAAAATGATAACTAGGCATGAAGGAAAATTAATGTTACACAATAAAGCTACTTGGGGAAAAAAGTCTACCAATGTGACAAAAAGCAGAAGCTAAAGCTAGCTCATTAGACAGCTAGATACCACATTTACTAGCAAATTTACCTCAGTTAACCTTCTTGAGGTGGCATCTGTTAGTGTCGAAGAAATATGGAACTTCAAATGCCCCTTAATCTTTAGCATCCAACAACAACTCATCTATAAATACCTATATATACTTACTGCATACAGTGAGGGAAACAAGTATTTGATCCCCTGCTGATTTTGTCCGTTTGCCCAATAATAAAGAAATGATCAGTCTATAATTTTAATGGTAGGTTTATTGGAACAGTAAGAGACAGAATAACAACAAAAAAAAAAATCCAGAAAAACACATGTACAAAATGTTATAAATTGATTTGCATTTTAATGAGGGAAATAAGTATTTGACCCCTCTGCAAAACATGACTTAGTACTTGGTAATGACTTAGTAATTACTTTTCATTTTCAATGCCATGGCTGAGGGAAAGAGGTTCTCACCCAAGATTTGACGGTACATGGCCCCGTCCTTCGTCCTTTTGATGCGGTGAAGTTGTCCTGTCCCCTTAGCAGAAAAACACCCCAAAGCATAATGTTTCCACCTCCATGTTTGACGGTGGGGATAGTGTTCTTGGGGTCATAGGCAGCATTCCTCCTCCTCCAAACACGGCGAGTTGAGTTGATGTCAAAGAGCTCCATTTTGGTCTCATCTGACCAAAACACTTTCACCCTGTTGTCCTCTGGACAACAGATGAGACCAAAATGGAGCCAGGGCAGGGCATTGAAAATGAAAAGTAATTTCTAAGTCATTACCAAATACTAAGTCATGTTTTGCAGAGGGGTCAAATACTTATTTACCTCATTAAAATGCAAATCAATTTATAACATTTTTGACATGTGTTTTTCTGGATGTTTTTGTTGTTATTCTGTCTCTCACTGTTCAAATAAACCTACCATTTAAATTATAGACTGATAATTTCTTTGTTAGTGGGCAAACGTACAAAATCAGCAGGGGATCAAATGCTTTTTTCCCTCACTGTACATATGCATCCTTTCAGTTAGCCACTAACAATAATTTTATACTTCTTCAGTTTAAGGTCAGAACTATAAAGGGATAGCATTAATGCTAACTGATATAGGATTTGTTGTCTGCAGGGAGGATTTTCCATAATGATACAGTGTATTTGAAAAATGAATGCTGGGTATTGCAGTGATTGAACATTGCCTCACATAAACAAAATAAAGACATGAAATCTGAAAAAGCTAGAGATTTCTATGCAATTTTGACAGATCATACACTGAATGCAATTTTCAAGCTGGAATTCCCATTTAAGTAAAATGAATAATGTAAAATGGTTCTACAATATTAAGCCTTTTCTTACAAATTGCTGAGTACACATTTAAAACAAACAAACAAGCCTCCATCCAATTTCTTATCCTACAGTGAACCTGGGGCCTATCCCAGGGAGCATAGGGTGCAAGGCAGGGTACACCCTGGATGGCATCCCAATACATTGCAGGGCACAATCACATACACATTCACACTCATTCATACATTACGGACACTTTGGAGATGCCAATCAGCCTACCATGCATGTCTTTGGACCGGGGGAGGAAACTGGGGTACTTGCAGGAAACCCCCACAGCACACAAATTCCGTACACGAATTCCATTCTCGAATTTCCCCCTGGGGGATCAATAAAGTATCTATCTATCTATCTATCTATCTATCTACACAAACTCCACACACACAGGTAGGAGTCAAACCCCCAACCCTGGAGGTGTGAGGCAAACGTCCTAACCCTGCACCCAACAAACAACAAACAACAAACAAACAAACAAACAAACAAACAAACAACAACAACAAAAAAGCTCCTGCTGTTCTGAGCTATGCTGATCTGCACTGTTTGTTCTGGCTGTATTAAATTAGCTTCCACCTGAGTGCACAGAAGAAAAATCAGCATAGGATCATCATAAGCTGATGCTCTCAAACTGGTGGAAAGAGACTGCACAGTTTGAAATGAAGTAATTCATGCTCGTGATCTTAAGAAGAAAAAAAAGCCAACATGAAAATTAACTGTAAGAAAATAGAAAATAACCACATAACCATGACAAAGCATTTATAATGTTGTATCTGACAGCAGTACAAAATACTTGAGTAACTGTACTTTTTAACTGTACCTAAATACTGTTTTGGAACATTTTTTACTTTTCTCATGCATTATTGAAATTGGATACTTATACTTAAGTAAATTTTCCAAGAGAAACATTTTCCCCCATTTTTTTTTTCTCTTGGTAAGGTGTTTTCTTTTGCTGGAATTATTGACAGGATAAGATGTCTCATTTAAAAACATCAGCCTTTAAAATTCACCATTAAAGCTAAATAAGTATGTTAAGTTAACTTTAATTTAGATAATTTAGCGAGTTAAAATTTGTAATTTAGGTAGTTAAATTAGCTAGGTAGTTAGGTTTTGTAAATTGGCTTTAAATGAGCTAGCTAGCTAATTTTTTGATTGCTAATATGCCTCAGCATTCACTGCTAAATGTTTCCTTTTTCAGATTTTAAGACAATACCCATACTTTTACTTAAGTGCAGTTTCTCTGTGCTGTCTGATGTCAAACCAGTATACAGGAAGACAAAGTATTTTTGGTCATTATGAATTGCTTTAGAGTTAACAAACTGTCTGTGAAATGTCTAGTATCAGTGCCAGTCAGTGAATTATATCGTCAGATTAGTTTACCTTACCAATAGCAAAAAAAAAATTCAGATTCACAATCATATTGTCAAAGAAAACAAGGCTCATAATAGTATTATTCAATGGCACTTTTACTTTGGGTTTGCATTTAAATTCCAAGACCATTAGGTGATCTGATGCAATAGTTTCATCTAATAGCAAATCCTTACCTAATTTCACAAATGCAACATGGCATTCAGAATGTAATTGTTGTAAACAGAGCTAACGAGAACAGCAAAGCTATTAGCAGAAGACATCCACAATCCTATTTGCATTTTTATTTTAATTTATAAAAAACTTTTGGATCATCAATTTTGTACATTCGGTACTTGGGACACTTTGAACAGATTGTGTATTGAACACAATCTATTCAATATGGACTTTCTGTTTTCTTTAATAATGTCTAAGTGTATTCGTGTGAAATTAAATATCTCAGTCTGCATTGTGCAATATAAACAAAACGAGTATGTGGCAAGTAATGTTGCATGAATATTATTTTGTGATGTGTGATGTGTGATGTATTTTATATCTTGACAAAATTTCAAATGGAAACGTTTCAATAGCAATTTAACCATGCTAAGTGGTTGGTATTGAATGCTTCATTCTTAGCTAGTTCAGTATTTTTCTGATTTTCCTTCATTATCATTTTGAACTGAATTTTCAATTACTACTACTAATAATAAATAGTATGCCCTATGGATGCATGGATTTTAGGATACCCTTATTAGTGACATCACAAAAGAACTGCTGCTTGCAGAAAGAAAATTGATTGTTTATCGCTGAAATAGTGGCACAAAATGTTTTTGCCTAATGAGTCCTATTATCCAGGTAACTAACTGTTTGTGCAACCCCAATTCCAAAAATGTCAGGACGCTGTGTAAAATGTAAATAAAAACAGAATCCGATGATTTGCAAATCTCATAAACTCATATGTTATTCACAATTCTTTTTGGAAACAATGGAAGCCACGTGCACTATACTAAAGACGACTAAAGAGGAAAGGGACCATCCATCTTTTTTTATCAGCGCTCAGTTCAAAAGTCTGCATCTCTGATGCATTAGTGCCTATTGAATGGGCAGCTTGCACATCTGGAAAGGCACCATCAATGAAAGGTATATACAGGTTTTAGAGCAATATATGCTTCCATTCAGATTCAATCCCATCAAAAATATACTCTTTTTATACCAGTCTTGTTACTGACCTGTTGCCAATCAATCTAATTAGTTGCAAATTGTTCCTCCAACTTTTTTCTTTTTAGTAACACTTGTATTTGATGTGGCTATCAAATACAAAATCAACGTATTGTTTTTTCTAAAATGGTACATTTCCTCAGTTTAAATATTTGATATGTTTAATTGTGAATAACATATGGGATTATGAGATTTGCAGATAATTGCATTCTGTGTTTATTTACATATTACACAGCATCCCAACATATTTGGAATTGGGGTTGTACTCAAACATCTATCTGCTTTGATAGAAAGACTCTAAACGATCTAACATACAGTCTATTAGGACTGAACATTTTTTGCCCAAAGAGAAGTTCAAAGAAGTAATGAAATGGGAATAATTGTAATCCATTTTACACTTATACACTTTCTGATAAAAATGAATGGACATGGATTTTAGTTACAGCCTACAGTAGGTTAAGCCTGCAGTATGCTACAGCCTAAAATCTTCCATTAATTGTGAAATGTCATGTGCTAGACTTGTTTATTTTATTGGTGTCTTTTCATTTGATGGAAAGTGTAAATTGAATAAAAGCTTTTTGACAATTTTGTGTGGATAGTTTTAATCAGTGAAAAAACAAAAACAAAGACAAATCAGAAACAGTAGCAGTATTTATTTGGCAGGATATTTATTCTATTATGATTCATTAGTTGGTCTAGGCTCACGTTCTTTCCTTTAATAACTGTTTACAAAAGAATAGAAATGAATACAACTAAAAGAAAAGAGTTGGATAAAGATTTTTTTTCAGGAATCCTATAAACAGGAACCATAATCCTTAATGTTATCTGCAATGTCACATTTAGTCATACATTATTTACATTTCTGATAGAATCTGCTCTTTAACGTTGGTATCCAAATTCATTTATGCAAAAGAGAGTTTTGCTATTTCTGTCCTTTATGTGTACTTGCTGTATTCATTGGAGAAGGCTTTTGTTTTTATCTATTTATTTGGTTATTTTTTGCCCTGTAACAAATTTGAATAGATTTAATGATAATATTTTTAGGTCTAGTCCCATCGGGGCCATGTGTGTGTGGAGTTTGCATGTTCTCCCCGTGTGTCGGGGGTTTCCTCCGAGTACTCCGGTTTCCTCCCCCAGTCCAAAGACATGCATGGTAGGCTGATTGGTGTGTCTAAAGTGTCCATAGTGTATGAATGGGTGTATGTGATTGTGCCCTGCGATGGATTGGCACCTGTCCAGGGTGTACCCCGCCTTGTGCCCGATGCTTCCTGGGATAGGCTCCAGGTTCCCCAGGAACCTGAAAAAGGAGTAAGCGGTAGAAGATGGAAGATGGATGGACTTTTAGGTCTAGAGTTGGTGTGTGAATTAGGCCTCCATTCAAACTGATTATTATTCATTAAGAACTACAAAATATACATAGCATCAGTTTGCTAATTAGTACTTTTCTACTATATTATAATCATTTTCAAGGGGGTACTCATTGGATCAGTGGATAGTCAGAAATAACAATTCTACAAGACATGTGGTCAGTGAATCTCTGAAACTCTGGTCTCTGAATCTGTTGGAACCCAAAGATAGCTTGGGAGCCAGGTGTGTTCTTACCGCCTCAGTAAATCGTCCATCTCAAAGATATTGTTTCTGTCTTGGACATCCAGCACACTGACTGTGTAGACTTTGTCAGCATAGCATCCTTGGCTGATAGATTTGGACCCTGGCATAGAGATGAATCTGGCCCAAGTTTCTCAACCAGTCTGCTCGTTTCAAATGCCCGGGCCTGGCAACAATCAATAAGTATGAGAAGCCCAGAAAACAGTCTGAGATACCCTGTAGATGAATCAATGACTTTGTGGCAGACATGGCTCAGCTCATACCAGTGATTTAGGAGCAAAGACTATAGGCCCTTGAGGCTTGCATTTTTACACAGCCCTCTGTTCAATGGCCAGTCATATTT
Source organism: Noturus placidus (assembly GCA_022414735.1). Taxonomy (NCBI): domain Eukaryota; kingdom Metazoa; phylum Chordata; class Actinopteri; order Siluriformes; family Ictaluridae; genus Noturus; species Noturus placidus. Next base: position 173,168 of record JAFFST010053476.1, read on the forward strand.
CAACGAGTTTATTAGAAGGGAAAGAGGATGCTATGTCTCCTCGGACCCCACTTTGAAAAAAAAACATTTAAGAAACAGTGACCAACCAATCCCGAGAACAATTATTCAAGAGCTTTGGAGGACAGATAAAACTAGTACCCAGTAGGACCAGAGTCTGTCCTACTGACTAGTGGACATCATTACCTTGACCTTGATGTATTAGCTATGTCTTGGCATTATTTAGCAAATAATTGCTAGCATAATTTTTTAATGAATGTATTAAATGCTACTCTGTGTGTTTCAATGTGTGAGTCACTTGAAAAGGATACTGTGTAGCTACTTTATTGACATTCCGGGTTGTTATCAGAGAACACAGGAGGTAATACACTGTTCAGAAGTATACCTCCTAGCGGTCATTGCTGACAGCTTATCACACATAGTAAAGAGCTACAGTATCTCACAAAATGAGTACAACGCTCACATTTTTGTAAATATTTGATAATATTATTTCATGTGACAACACTGAAGAAATGACACTTTGCTGCAATGTAAAGTAGTGTGTACAGCTTCTGAAACAGTGTAAATTTTCTGTCCCCTCAAAATAACTCAACACACAGCCTTTAATGTCTAAACCGCTGGCAACAAAAGTGAGTACACCCCTAAGTGAAAATGTCCAAATTGGGCCCAATTAGCTATTTTCCCTCCTTGGTGTCATGTGACTTGTTAGTGTTACAAGGTCTCAGGTGTGAATAGGGAGCAGGTGTGAAAAATGTGGAGTCATCGCTCTCACACTTCCTCATATTGGTCACTAGAAGTTCAACATGGCACCTCATGGCAAAGAAATCTCTGAGGATCTGAAAAAAAATTATTGTTGCTCTGCATAAAGATGGCCTAGACTATAAGAAGATTTCCCTGACACTGAGCTGAAGCACGGTGACTAAGACCATACAGCGGTTTAACAGGACAGGTTCCACTCAGAACAGGCCTCGCCATGGTCGACCAAAGAAGTTGAGTGCACGTGCTCAGCGTCATATCCAGAGGTTGTGTTTGGGAAATAGACGTATGAGTGCTTCCAGCATTGCTGCAGAGGTTGAAGGGGTGGGGGGTCAGCCTGTCAGTGCTCAGACCATACACTGCACACTGCATCAAATTGGTCTGCATGGCTGTCGTCCCAGAAGGAAGCCTCTTCTAAAGATTATGCACAAGAAAGAAAGTTTGCTGAAGACAAGCAGACTAATGAACTGGATTACAGGAACCATGTCCTGTGGTCTGATGAGACCAAGATAAACTTATTTGGTTCAGATGGTGTCAAGCGTGTGTGGCGGTAACCAAGTGAGGAGTACAAAGACAAGTGTGTCTCGCATACAGTCGAGCATGGTGGTGGGAGTGTCATGGTCTGGGACTGCATGAGTGCTGCCGGCACTGGGGAGCTACAGTTCATTGAGGGAACCATGAATGCCAACATGTACTGTGAAATACTGAAGCAGATCATGATCAGAATGCAGTATTCCTGCATGATAACGACCCCAAACACACCTCCAAGACGACCACTGCCTTGCTAAAGAAGCTAAGGGTGAAGGTGATTGACTGGCCAAGCATGTCACCAGATATAAACCCTATTGAGCATCTGTGGGGCATCCTCAAATGGAAGGTGGAGGAGCACAAGGTCTCTAGTATCCTCCAGCTCCGTGATGTCATCATGGAGGAGTGGAAGAGGACTCCAGTGGCAACCTGTGAAGCTCTGGTGAACTCTATGCCCAAGAGGGTTAAGGCAATGCTGGAAAATAATGGTGGCCTCAGAAAATATTGACAATTTGGGCCCAATTTGGACATTTTCACTTAAGGGTGTACTCACTTTTCTTGCCAGGGGTTTAGACATTAATGTCTGTGTGTTGAGTTATTTTGAGGGGACAGCAAATTTACACTGTTACACAAGCTGTACACTCACTACTTTACATTGTAGCAAAGTGTCATTTCTTCAGTGTTGTCACATGAAAAGATATCATCATATATTTATAAAAATGTGAGGGGTGTACTCAACCTCAAACTCAATCTCACTTTTGTGAGATACTGTGTATATATATATATATATATATATATATATATATATATATTATTGTTGTTGTTTTTTTAATCAAATTAAAATGTTTTCACACATTTACATTTGTTACCGATTATGAAAGCTGTGCTTGCTATCAGGAGCAGCTCTCTGGTCTACATGAACATGGTGATGAACTCAGATGTGTGTGAAAAAGATCCACCTGCAAGACTGGACAGAGAATCAAATTATTGCTTGTATGATCCAGTGTGGGAAGATATTCTATAAGCAAGCAGATTTAGTTTAAAGGCTTCATCTGAGCATGCAATAATGACACCCTCCCACAAAGATTTTATATGAACACGAACAATTGGGCCAAGTGTGAAAACGCCTTTATAATTGGTCAAATGACATTGTCAGCCACCTTTTTCTGCTCACTCAGCTCTTTGTGTTTTAGCGGCTGTGATTGAAACTCTATCTAGCAGCACTTATTAACATTTGGTTTTTAGTGTGGAAGTTTACACGTTGTTAATGTGAACACAAGTACTGTAGTTTATAAGATGATTCTTTTTTTTAAGTCGGAAAATGAATAGGAAGAAATTGAGCTGAGAAACTGGACTGCAACAAGATAATAATCTTGTGTAACAACCACTGCCATCTAATGGTAAATGGTAAATGGCACACTTATATAGCGCTTTTATCCAAAGCGCTTTACACTGTGTCTCATTCACCCATTCACACCCACACACTCAAACACCAATGGTAGCAGAGCTGCCCTGCAAGGCATTAACTTGCCATCACGAGCAACATGGGGTTCAGTGTCTTGCCCAAGGACACTTCAGCATGTGGAGTCATGTGGGCCGGGAATCAAACCGCCAACCCTACGATTAGTGGACAACGCGCTCTACCACCTAAGCCACAGTCGGCCCACCTAATACTGTAAAATACAACTAATACTGTAAACGTGCTAGTTCTGGTTAATTTACCTATAGCCACAGTGGACCCATCATTAAAATAATAGGCTGTTAAATGGGAGCAGGGTAAATCTGATTTCATGCCTGACACATAAAATGTGCCTCTTCTGCTCTATTGTGGCCCAGCTTGCGATACAGTTATATAGTAATCAGTGTAGGTGGTCAAACTAACAATCCTACCTCATTTGCTGCTGACCAGTATACGTACCACTCAGCCCAGCTCATATATCTTTATTTTTTTTTTATCTTTTTTACACTGCTGGGAATATTACACGAGAGATTTCTTATATAAGTGTGCATCTAAAAAAAATTCATATATTCTAGATTCATTACAAATAAAGTGAATATTTCAAGCCTTTTTTTGTTTGTTTGTTTTAATCTTGATGAGTACGGCTTACAGCTCATGGAAATCAAAAATCCAGTATCTCAAAATATTAGAATAAATAATTTATAATGTTCCACTTTTTTAATTAAATTATGGAAACAAGGAACTTTTCCATTATATATATTTTTTTTAGATGCACCTGTACATAAATGTGCTAGTACACCTATCCCCTTGTGTGCTATTAAACATTTTGTTTCTTGTTTACAAATTATTATGGATAAATATGGATTATTTTGGATTTTTATGGAAGCAAGTGCAACAGCACCAAAACAACAACAACAACAACAACAACAACAACAACAACAACAACAACCCAATAATACTACTACTAATAAAGAAGGCTGAGGCTGATTTTTTTTCTAGCTCAGATTGTAGATTCATGTAGTCTATCAGTGACAGTCATTTCAGGTGATTACAGAGAGTGAAGTACCACTTACATTTGATCTCAATTATGGCTATTTTTCAGCCTGTTGTGCTGATGCGTCTGTAACACATTATGAGCAGTTATTGAGAAGGAGGATGTGAAATACAGTCAGAGAACTTGAACCAAAATGATTATTTATCCTATCACCCATTCATGCCCCAAATGTCTTTGGAGGAGAAACTAAAATTAGAAAGAATTTATCCAATCAAAGCAAGTTATGAAAAGAACAGATGACAGAACTGGTAGTCTAGAGTTTTGGTTTAAATAAAAACATTACAAGTTCTGCATGCCATATTGGTATGCAGAGGAAATCAGTATGACATTATAGACTTGATGAAAATAAAAAAGAAATAATGAATGCAACTGCCTGTCTACCTTGTGTATGCATGTAATTGTTGGCCTCACATCATTCTTTTTATTCCATCAACAAAATCTCTTCATACAATGCATTGCTCAACCCTAATAGTTTCATTGTCAAGCAGTTGACCAGCCACATGACAGCCATCATTACCTCACCCACACAGTTGCCCTTGAGCAGAAAATGTTAGGGTTTTGTTGCGATTAGCTCTAATTAATATGTAGTTAAAAATATACAGCTCTTATTTATAAGTGTGTATTATGTCGCAGTCTTGTGTGAGAAAAAACTGAAATGACAAAAAGGATTTAATTTCCCACAACAGAAATCATGCCAGCAGTGACCATAGCAGTGAATAAGGACTAAAGATCGATATAGAAATGCTTGTACGCACATAAACTCCTTATCATATCCATCTTTATATAACCTTTATAAAACCACACAATAAGTGTTTGCATTGCTTAAAGTGTTATCCCTTTTTCAACAACCCTAACCACTTGTTGTTTCTCCTTTTGTTTGTTTCTCTATGTACATCTGTCAGAATAGTGGTAAAGAGTAAATACCGGTTGCCACTGCAGGAGGTTTCGCTCGCTTATACACGCCTGTGAAGGACCTCTAATGAATAGTGGTCTGAATGCCCATGCATGACCCGCTCTTCCTCCTACAGTAATTCTAGTTGCTTGGTGAATCTGCAAAGAAGCATAACCACCATGAATATTAATGCCTCAATAGCGGCTGGATGAATATTGATGATCATGCTCCTCATCAGATATATGTTTTGAATATAATAAGAGCAGAAATCCAGATTCAGAATGGGACGAATGGAATAAGAGAGAGAGGATAAGGTGTAGAAATGTAAACATAGCTTGAAGTAATTTCCTGTAAAACAAACACCTTGTATGCATCCCCAGTCCCCAAGTACTCCTTCAGGTTCTCTCTACTGACGATTCAAAGTGTTTGTATTTCCTATGAAGATGCTAAAAGGCCTCAAGAGCTCTATTGGCTGCATGTTGTTTTTGAGTACCGATATGTGTGTATCCTACACAGCTTCTATTCATAGGCTTAAGTGCTCTTAAAAATCCATATTACCCAACTAGTTGCAAGTTTGTAGAACGTATAGTGGAAAAGCATACATTTATTGTTTGGAATCTGAAGTGATTACTCATAAACTACCACTCAAATGTGCACAGTCCCCTCTGGAAATTTTGAAACAGCAAGGCCGTTTTTTTTTTTGTTTTTTTTTTTTTTGCTGTACATTAAAGACATTTGGGTTTGAGATCAAAAGCAGCTCTTTTCCCTTTTCTGAACTTGAAAATGGATTGCTTTTCCCCATACATAGCTCTCTGATTTGCATGTTGGTTCATCCTTTTTAACAACAAATGCAGTTTGTTTTCACTTCTTTAAACAACAAATCTAACAGGGCGCATCTAGGCATCAGGTAACACCTATCAGGCACATGTTCCAATATTTTTGATCACTTGAAAAATTGGGTGATCTGCCACCAAAGGTGCCATGTTTCAATTTGTTTAACACATCTAGTATAAATATCAGGAAATTAAATTGGAAGTTCTGATCTATCATCAATCAATCCTATTTATCTTTTGATCTCAAACCCAAATGTCTTCGATGTATAGTGAAAACAATAGAATTGGCTTTGCTGTTCCAATACTTGCAGAGGAGACTGTAGATTATGTGTAGATTATATATACTATAAGATGTATTTTAATATTGTGATTTAAAAATTTAAAATGTAATATTTTGATGAAGGTTTATGGTTGTAATTTCTTTCCAGGACACTAGAAAATGAACTGGTGTCCCACTGCAGGTGTATTTAAACTTCAAGCACAGTGTTCCCAGGATAAGCTTTGGATCTACCTCGACACTGATCAGGATTATGTAGTTACTAAAGATAACTGTGTAACTTCAATGTTAACTTTGACATAACAAAAAAAATGCCATGTCAGATGATCAGGAATTTTGCACTTCCTGTTCTGCAATCGCATGGCATGGTGAAAATCATCATCATAGGGCTTTAAAATTTTGTTTAATGTTTCAATATTTCTGCAAAAGTACTTAAATAAAGAAACTGAAATGCTATCTGAGATAAATTAGCATTTATTTTTTTGTAATTAGTTAATTCATATAGTTTGACTATTCTATTAAATCGTAAAATATCAGTGTTGCCATATGGAAACTGTGGCATGTGCATTCATGAATAGAAACAGCCTATATAGCAAAGAAGACACTAGGCTTCTAATTGCTTCCACATTCAAAGTAAGAAAAACTGCAGTCATTTCAGACATTATGCAGTTGCACATTATCTTCTCATTTTTATGTTTCTAAATAAAGAATTAAGAATTCAACATGATGAATTGAAAAGATACTTCACTCAATACACATTTGGGACATGTTTGCATTTTGTTGGAGAAAATCCACATGCTTTTTATAACTGTAATTCCTTTCTAGAAGATAACTTTTACAAGCTTACTAGTGTCAAAAAAAACAAAAACTCTACAACTTATAGTCTGGAAAATACAATAATTGGAAATGTTATCTCATACATTTTGTGTTATTTTTGACTACATAATACTTTCCACCATTGCATATTTACCAACTAACCCCCTAAACAACCATTTGCAACATTTTCTAAAATATATTTATATTCCTTGAGCTAATTCAAGTAATAAAAATCCATGAAACATTTTTGATGTAGATGTAATAATTCATGCAGTCCTGCCCAAGCTATCATACACCATGTTTCTTTCCTCTAGACATCTGATTCAGCACAGCAACTAATTATGAAGACTTTATTAGTTAAAGCAGATGTTAGAGTAGGGAAATTAGGATCCCCAGGACAGCATCTTGTTATAGTTAGAGATGTTAGAGTAGGGAAATTAGGATCCCCAGGACAGCATCTGACAAATATGAATTGAGGCGAAAAGGATGAAGTACTTAAAATTGCTATATGCTTCATATATCATTGCTTTTGCCTCTGTTGTAATCTAAGTATGTATTTAATACAGAAGCACAGTTTTAGTTACAGCTATAGTGATACTAGAACCTTTGTAACCGTATTTATGGCCATGGAGAGATCTGGCCTCTTGCCTAGACAGAAACCTGTGCAAACACAGGCCAGATTGGAGAATGACATTTACTGGTGCTTAAGCAAACATGCAAACATGCAAACAAGCACCTTGCATAGCATCCGTCTGTAACAGCATATACTGTTTGCATCGTCAACTCTGTTGACACTTCTTTATATTTGTATTTCAGTCCATCGCTGCTGAATTCTCAAATCTGATTGGTCAGAAGGTGATGATTATTTGTCTGGCTCTGACAATTATGATGGCTATAGGTTTCTATTAATGTAACCTGTCAATTAGCAAAGAAAAACAATCAATTATATGGTCATGATTTCTGTAAGGAGGTATTCATTTAACATTTATAGAATGAATCTCCAGTGTCAGAGCTTTTACATTAAAACAAACAAAAAAAGAAGAAAAAATAGAAACACATAGAAAACCAGTTATTTTTCCACCACGGGAGTCTTCAGGACAGAGGATTTTGTGCTTTATGGTTTCTCAGTGGCATAAAAAGCTGTTTCTTGTATGGATAAAATCCCATGTGATCTCTTTCTCTCCCTCTGTAAACTCATCAAACTGCTGCTACAAGTCAGCGTTGATTACAGCATCAGCAAAACACATTACTTCTGTGTCCACCTGAATGACTACCATGACCTAAAGGGTAGGGAAAAAATGATAATAATCAGCATGGCATTTAACATTCACCCTTTTGCCATGACTACTATCCACTCCACTCAAGAAAGTCTTTGTATATTTCTGCCCCCTCTCACGTCTCCGTGATCCACCAGAGCAGCTAAATGTCAAACCTCAGGTCTAATCTCCTCTGAGGGCTGTGTCCATCCATCTGCGTTATGGCATGAGAGATTGATAAGAGCAGGGCGCATCGATTCTGGGGCCTCACCTCTGGAATCACTGTGCATTTTTCACTTGAGTTGGCCTGAGACCCAGCACATATTGCAAACATTACTGACCACATGAATTAAAAATGGCTGCCTGGCAAAATCAACATAATAAAAAAAGAACAAAGTTAACCGAGATCTCTCTTTTTTCACATTCCTCATTTCATTGATTCATTTCATTGAGTTGCTCAGTCCATATTTTGTTCCCCATTTGTGTGTGCGCTTGCTTTATATCGTCTTTTCCTGCATGTGCCTTATAGGGAAAAAAAAAATAGTTGATCAACTACTGCAATGTTATGATGTAATTTAAGTTATTAGGACATTTGTACAGTATCGTCCTATATAAAAAAAATACCAGAAACACATAGAGCCAGACAGACACAACCGCACATGCAAAGATGAGTTTCTCTGCGAAATACAATATTTGTCTGCATTTATGTTTGTTTGTTTGTTTGTTCAATTAATTGATTAATATTATTAAAGCCCCATTGACCGTCACATCAGCTTCAGCAGTGTTCTCTATATATCTATATATGCCTATGAGTTTATAGAGATACTGGATATTTCAGTGATCATAAATTGTTTGATTTAATACAGTGGTGTTATTTAATGATATCACTGTGTGATGTGTGTGTGAATTAAGTCTGCTGTATTTAGCTAGTATTTGAGTTGACTATTTACATTAGAGATGGGTAGCATAAATAATGAATAGTTAATTGGCATGGGAAAAGGGACAAACATTTTATAGAACTTGAGGTTAGGAAAATTCTGGTTTATCATGACGTCTGTGGAGGGGGATTCTTGGGAAGTGGTAGCCTAGTGCATGCTCATATTTGGACCAAAAATCCAACTGTGTGGGCAGATTTTGAATGTCACACACCCTGTTGCACCACTCCAACTAATTGAATGCAGCACAATTATTTATGAGCACAAATAACATCACAAAAAAATTCTTTGTTTTCAATACAGACAGATACACGACAAGGGTACACAGCAAACTGTGCTTGCAATTTTATGCTTTATAATTTTAAAGACCATGCAGAGGTGGATTACAAGCACAATTACAAAAGCATAAGGTTAGTGTTGGGGATAAGGTTAGGTTTTTCTTTTTTTTTTGTGGCTTTTTTATGGCTTTATTCAACTTTTTTTTTTCATGAGATGTGTAAGGCATGTATGTTTTTTTTATAAATTTTTATTCAAATAAAGTTGAGATTCGTACTGAGTTCTAAGAAATCTTCAGAGAAAATTCAAAAAATAATATGGGATTTTAAAAGATGTAACAAGCGATAATTGTCAATTATACCTGTCAAATCTCCTTACATTGTATTACTAATGCTATTATTGCTACATGCACTTAACTGAACTGATTTTTCAGACTAGAGTTTTATGTATATTTAAAAAAAACACTTCAGTTCTTAATTGAAGTTCAATCTAAGGAAGATAACTTCACATAAATCTTACTCTAACATAAGATAATAAGCTTTAAACTCCTGTATCCCTGCTAAGTTCACAGATATAAAGAAGGCAGTATGCTAATTAAGGTATGGGAGAGCAGCTCTGTGTGTCAGACTCAGACTAACAGCCTACATCATGCTGTTGTGCAGAGTGTGGAGAGAGTTTTTGAAGTGCTGGACAAGTGTGCCAAACCATCTCTCATTAATATGCATTGGCTTGTTTTTTCACAGTGTGTCCAGTAGTGTTAGCATATGAAGAACAGGGACAGTGCCAATGCTAAGGGTTTAGTAAAGAGGAATCTCACTGAGGCTGTTTGTTGATGGAGAGTCCTTCAGCTAGGCTGAAACAGCTGATCTGTTTTTCTTTTACTAGGCTGGGAAAATTACCACAAACTGCCTGGTGGGAATGCTTGTCATGATTAGGGTTGATGATCTTAGCACCTAGGTTGGCATTGATTAGCCAGACTACCCAGAATTTAACTCTCAATAGCCAAGGCTGAATCTCTGCAATCACTGCTTAAATGCTATCGATATTTAGACCAGTTTGAATGATAGATGTCAGTTGGATTAAATTTTGCTTGATTTTATACCAATGAAGTTGTAAGATAGTATCAAAGTCTAACATGCCCTCTAAAATTAATTGTGATATCTTTCCACACAACTTCATGACAGAATCGTGTATCTTCATTACAACACCATTCTGGAATTTCTATCCACAGAGCCCACACAGGTTCTGTTCAGTCCCTTGTCCTTTCGACAGTGGACTACTGCACTCACTCTTGGCAGGTCTGCATCTGGGCGTCATCCAACTCTTTAACTATTCCAGAATGCTGCTGCACAACTTGACTTAAACAACTAGATGTAAAGCCATGGACCAGTGCCACCTACCGTAAAGCATTTATCACACCCCACTATGCATGACATGACCTCCAAACCTTTTGCAGTGCTCGAGTGGCTCCACCATCTCTCAGGGTATAAATAATGTGTTTTTGACAGTTACTACAATGCACGTCTGTTTTTTTGCTCTGGATGAGCAAGTCTGATAAATACCTCAAATGACAGCCAGCTATAATTCTCCACTCACGTTGATACCACTTGGCCATGCAAATTTGTCCTTTATAATCTATGGAGGATATGACCTTTCTTCTCCACAGAAGCTACTTAAGTGTTTGTGCAGTCTCATGTCATCCAGCATCCACCTACCCACAATCACTCATCAATCCCCAGTTCGTACCACATTTCCTTAGAGTAACAAGCACAGCTCGAATCAACCCTCCATCCCTCAAGACCCAAGAGAGACATTCATTAAGACTCTTCTCTATGCTGGCATCCAGGTGATGAAATTAGCTTCCCCTGGCTGTCTAAACAACTGAGTTACAGACAAACAAAGACTCACCTCTTCAATAACACTCAAGCAGGTACTAAATCTACATAGGTTACTTAACAAAATAGTATACTAAATGCACTGTAAATGTTGGTTCATCAATACATTGATATGTGTTTTGGTACTATGGCAGTGTGTCATGTTGACTTTGATTTATTTTATTTCTAAAGGTAGTTAAATATGAAGTCACCAACTAACAAAGCAATACTGTACAGCACCTCAAATGGAATTATTGATCACCTTCATCACAATCAATGCAAATTATTCTCAATAAGCAAAGTCTGTTGCAAATTCTTCCATTGTCTCAGACAAGCTAGAACATGTTGACAGGAAATGCTCCGAAGCATAAGTGACCCCTGTTCCTTTTCCTACGTGTTTGTTGACAGACTTTCATATCGGGTCTTTGCCAAGCATGGTTGATGCCAATACAAAAGAGCCAGCAGAAATACCAATATTACTTTCCTCAATTCTGGAAATTTTTCACAAGTAGTTGCTAATGAGAGACAGGAAAGTAGCTACAACCCAATAATTTAGAAGGAAGGAATACAGTGAACCTTTGCAGCTACTTGAATACTTAGGTTAAAGGAATGCTTATAATTAATGAATCCATTTCAATTTATTGTTTCTTTATTTGGAAGAAAAAGTTTCAGTCTGTAGCATATATAAATATGTAGGCTGAAACAGCAAAATGTATAGACACCATTAACAGCATTTCTATATTTTCCATAATATTATGCTATTCATACATTCAATAATGTCATATATACAGTAAGGGAAAAAGTGTTTGATCCCCTGCTGATTTTGTACGTTTGCCCACTAACAAAGAAATGATCAGTCTATAATTTTAATGGTAGGTTTATTTGAACAGTGAGAGACAGAATAACAACAAAAAAATCCAGAAAAACACATGTCAAAAATGTTATAAAT
>JAFFST010053476.1:191067-209027 GCA_022414735.1 Noturus placidus
TTTTTATACAAAGAATATATATATATATATATATATATATATATATATATATATATATATTCTTGGCAGGTACAACAAAATAATTACTGTGTGAATTGGATTAAAAAACAGTTCCCCACACACCTCTAGTCAAAACCAATTACGGAGCACTATATTACTAAATACTGATGCAGCTGGGGCATTACTTGGTTTTTGACACACCAATCTAAATGTGTGCACTAGGGAATCTTATGCTCACTCTGCATAGCACAAAGCAGTGCAGTTATAAAGGTTGTAATTTTATCAGGAAAATTACAGACAACTTTGTGAGAAATGGGGTATACTGTATCTGCAGATGAGGGAGATTTTTCTTTTTTTTTGACATGCACAATTATAGATGACTGTAGTTACAGATCCATGGACTGCATGTGTGCTTTGATAAAGAAGATATTCCCAGATTCTGGCCAGCCAGGAAATTGCCATGTGCTCGCACCATGTCAGCATTAATAATCCATTCAGCTATTGAACCACATTATCTTGAAACAGCTTTAAAAGCACTTCACAATAGGCCTTCTTGAGGCGTAGCAACTGATCACAGCAATTAAAGAACCAGTCAAAATATTCCCAGTTATAGTTCAGCGTTTTGACTGGAGCTGATCGAAGTCAAAGCACAGCAAATTAGACACTGGAAGCAAGTGCACAATACATTAAAGAGACCTCTGAAAAGAAAATCCTATCGCTGTCACAACAGTGTATTGCAATTACTGGCAAGAGTTGTACAATTTTCTGAGGTGTTCAGTATGATGAAGTACAGTGAGTTTGCTGATATTGAATACAGAATTCTCATTTCTCACAGCAAGCCATGATGGCTTTGTTCCTATGATTGAGATTCTGCAATAAAAAAAAAGTGCATTTTTGATTGTTTTTTTGCCATTTCCACCCACAATGTAAACACAGAGTGAGCTTTCAGTGAACAAAAGAAAGTAATCAACTAGGTGTTCGGTCAGTGAAGTAACCACTATGTGTCTTACAGGAATGTCCTTCATTTGCTTTCAGCCTCAGCTGGCAAAGATGTGAACCTTAAGCAAGAAAACAGTATCAACAATGTACAAATATATCAACTGGAGAAAAGGGTATTCGTGTGTGTGGCTTTTTTATTTGTATTGAGAAATGTAATATGACTGCAACTTTAAAAAGATGGTCTTGTTTCATTATGTTTTATTAAAAAAAAAGTCAAATAAAAAAAAAATAAACTTTTGGTGACTGGGGGAGGGCAGTTAAATCAAAATTACTTTCATATCACTGAGGATTCCAGGTGGCTTTCTATTACACATTGTGCATGAAGGAACATAACGACACTATCTCAAACTGTTTAGTTCTCCAAATTTCCATTGTTGTGTTCATATTTAAACCAGAAATGGGTGCGACCTAAATCAGTAGGTTATTTTGTTTTCTTGTTGTTTTGTTTGTTTTGGGGGTTGTGTTTTTAAGTAAATATGGAAACACTGGAATACGCTGTCTGTAGCCTATCCCAAAGAACTGGTGGCGGGGCCCTGGATGGGGTGCCAAACCATCACAAGGAACAATCTCACACACATTCACACACTATGGACAATTTGGAAATGTCAATCAGTCTACAATGCATGTCTTTGGACTAGGGGATGAAACTAGAGTACAAGGAGGAGCCCCCTGAAGCACGGGGAACACATGTAAACTCCACACACAGGTATACACAGGGGGTATACACACAAAACCAAACATAGTTTGTTGTCTATTTACTTTAAACTAAAACATTTCATTTAATTTAAATCCATTTGTGGTATTTAGACCACACTATAAGCATTAATGATTTAACTCTAGGTCAAAAGGGAAAAATCATTATATTATAGAAAATTCCTCATGGTGATTTTTACTGTCGTTAGTTACACAGTCTGTTTAACTGCTATTTGAAGATCTGCACAAAGTGTGTCATGGGCTTCAGCTTTGCACTTGAGCAGTCTGAATTGATTTTCATGCACATTGGAATTGATTGCTCTTCTCTTACTCTTGCTGGAAAAGCATCAATCTTATCTGCCTTCTGCAAAAGTATTCAGCCTTCCTCAATATATATTATCACACAGCAACAACACAGAATCCAGAGCTTTTTAGAGTTTTACTTACTTGACATTAATAATTTCAAAGTCTTGCAGGTGAAAGATTATGTAATACAATTTGACATTTATGAGGATATACTGCAGCATGGATTTATTCACAATGTATAGCAAAATAAAAATGTTCACTGTAAATCTGTGATGCTCCACTCATACTCCATATGTATTAGTCTGAGTCTCTCCACATGCTGTTAGTCATGCCATCAACAGCTATTAAAGCTGATTAGTCTGGTCCTTTACTATCAGAGCCTTCCATAACAACTAACTGCTTGTAATTGTATTCTGATATTTTTCTGAGGAACTTTTCTAAGAACCCTTTTCTAGAACATGTCTAGACTTCAAAATTGTCTTTAATTTTCCACAGATTGCAGCTGTTTGTAATGCCTAGATTGTATAGATAATGTGATTATGATGTGCAATATTTTTTACTTCACAGAATATTACTTGACCTGCAAAATCCGTGTGTTACAGGACTCACATTATAACAGTCAGAATTTGAAGCACTGTATCTCTGTTCCTAGGTTTGCAGGTACTAAGGCATTTCTGATTATTTTGCCAAAAGAAAATATTTACTAATAAAATGCGGTAGAAGATGGATGGATGATTAGCATGTTTGTGGTTAAATGCTACCTTGTGTAATCATATACAGAATGTTTAGAATATATCAATCATTCTTGGAATTAATTAAAGCCTATTCATTTCCAGTAGAGGAAACTAGTGGGATTACTCACCAACCTCTGTGTCCAAGGGCTCTTAATTAACATTTTACAGTCATTTTCTAATACTAGCTATATTATGAAAGGTAATGAACAAGGACTATCTCTAGTAGTTCTACAGTTTAAAAACACACTGCAAAATGGAACCCTACCACATATCTAACTTTTTATACTAATTGAGTTGTGAAAATTCTTATAAATTTGCAAGTGTGACACCATGTTGAGAATAAACATGCCTCAAATATACAGTAGGGTTCTTAAGACAATGGTGTTTGACCACTGATAGTGGTCTTAAGAGACCAATAAAGCAGCAGCTTTCTTACCTCCTCATTTGTTCTCTCTTCGCAGACAGATCAGCTTCCAAAGCATCAACTTTCATGCTTAGACCACCATTAATGCCGTTGCACTTATCATCTTGTCGATAGTTGCATTGCATTCTGGAACAAAGTTTGCTTTCTCCACTATTTCTATGTTGGATTTCTCATTGATATGACATTGAATTTTGATCAATGTGAGATGTGAGGAAAAAGAAGAAAGCTAGAGATCGATCGATAATTGGTTTTACCGATATTTTTCCAGACATATATAGAGCCACCTTGTGGGCGTTTTGACAATTGCAGCAATTGCAGCACTGAATCTGAGGAGAGACAGGTAAAGTATACTTGCCTTGCTTTAATTAATACACTTTATTTAACATAGCCATTAATGAACATATTAGACCTGTTACATAAAAGCTTTATATGTAGGCTAGTTTAAGCAGCTTGGCACTGAGAAACAGAGACAGAATCATGGAGTCACATAATCTGTTTATATCATCAAAGCTTTTTTTAAATACACTTTAGTAACAGTGCACTTTATCTTTTATTTTTTGCACTCTTTCAGACCCATTCATTAATTGGTATATAAATAAGAGTCGTTTTGTTTTGTATGCAAGGAGGAAGTGAAATTGACAAAATTGTTATAAATAAAAAGGTTTGTTCAGTTCAGTGGTGTTGTTATCATTGTGTCAAAGACAGAAATAAAACAGTAAATAAATATCGGTTCTTTATATCAGTTATCGGGCATGTAAACATAATAATAATAATCGGTATCGGTTATAAAAAATCCATTTCAATCAATCACTAAAAAAAGCTTTTGTTTTTAGAAGCTAACAGCAAAACCTGTTATCAGATATGTTTGGGGTTGTTTTTTTTTCTCTCTCCTATTAAATACCATTGTAACTGTGCTAGCTGTAGATAGATGTCTTCCATTCTTTCAATGGCACACAGCCAATAAATTCGCATGATTTAACTTAAATACAACACCAACAAACACATAAGCACCAACATCACTAAGCACTGAACAATTATCTCAATATAATCACTTTTTCAATTTTATTTATGAACCATGCCAACTAAATACTCATTTTGTCTTCCTACTAGTTGTAGCAAAAGTAGCAGTTGTAGCATTAGTGGTAGAATGGTGGAAGCATTTCATCGAAGGGCCCCAGACTATGCTGGACAGAGTGTTCTTGTTACGCCACGGCCAGCAGATGGCACTACGCTGCGGCTCCCGACTGGTCCCATGTTTTCTCGTTTACTTTGTATAGACCGCGTTCCCGCGTTTGCTTGTTTGTTTTGTATGTTTATTAATAAAGACAGCACTCCTGCAATTACTTCCTGTCCACCCTGTGTATCGTAACAGAATATTGTGCCTCACAATGGAACTAGCAGGAGAGCCCGGAGCCCAAAAATTTCTTTCCTTTTGGAACTTCCCGACAATGGAGGACAATGCGGTTTAAGCTGCGGATTGAAGAAGTTTACCGGATTCTCCGTGGCGTGGAGGAAGCATTTCGCCCCGTCTCGTGAAGTGGAACAACACTTCACCCTGCTGCCCTGATGGAGATCCAGCAGAGCTCCAGCCTGAGGCCTACGGGGAGGCCTCAGCTGTGGAGCTCCTGGCTAAGGTCAACATGGCGACCTCAGAGCTACAGCTTGTGGCCTACTGGGAGGTCTTGACTGTGGAGCTCATGCACACCGAAGAAGCTATCCCACTGCCCTGCACAGCCAAGGAATCAGTCCCGCTGTCCAGCCCGGCCGAGGAGGCCGTCCCGCTGCCCAGCCTGGCCGAGGAGGCCGTCCCGCTGCCCAGCCTGGCCGAGGAGGCCGCCCCACTGTCCAGAGCCGTCAGGGGAGGCGCCAGGTGTTCCGGAGCCGCTGGGGGCGGCGCCCAGTGTTCCAGAGCCGCCGGTGTTGGCATCCTGTGTTCCAGTGCCGCCGGGAGCAGCGCCCTGCATTCCAGAGCTGCCGGGTGTGGTGCCCGGACTTTCAACCCCAGTGGAGGTGTTGCTCCGCCCATCTGCAGCCTGACTGAGGCTGCCTCGTGTTCCGTGGCAGCGAGAGACAGCCAGTTGGAGGGCCGACAGATGGCACTATGGCGCGGCTCCCGACTTTGTTTTGTTTTCATCAGTTTCCTGCCCGAGTTCTAGTTTCGGGGGGAGCATGTCCGTGATTTAACCCAGGTGTCTTTGGTTTGATTTGATTATGTTGGGTATTTAAACCCCTCGTGTCTATGCGCATATCACGTGAAATTATTTGTAGTTAACGCACCTGTGTGAGAAGCATCTGTCTTAACAGAGTAGCATCTAAGATTAGCATGCTAAGCGGTATTTGTTTTCATGTCATGTTTTCTGACTCGACTCTAGTCTCATGTTTTCTCGTTTACTTCGTATAGACCGTGCTCCCGTGTTTGCTTCTTTGTTTTGTTTGTTTATTAATAAAGACAGTGCTCCTGCAATTACGTCCTGTCGACCCCTGTGTATCGTAACAGTTCTGTATAGAAACTATGGACTATTATAGTTTCCTCAGAGATTTGTTCTTTTTAAATGGTTTTCATGAAAGTTTCACCATTATAGAAAATACGGAAGCCAAAAAGATCGATCCTGAAGAATCATTTTATTTTTATTACTTCCTGTTGAATTCAATAAAGTACAGTGGTAATATTAAAATGTTCCACTATATTTAGATCCTAAGGCTCACACTGCATGTATGGTCTGCTATGAATGATTTAATGGGTTTTATGTAGTACTTTTTTTTTCTTTGCTTGACTGCTCTGTGTTTTATGTTAAAATTGCAAAATAAAAGAAATGACAGTTAATGTTTGTACTGAGAGAGAGGGGTGTCACATTCTTTCACATTCTCTAGTTGCTGTTTTATTCATTTGAAAACTGAAGGTTAGCGATCTGTGTTCATTTCTGAAAATATTCATACTAGTTCATACTCAAAAATATTCATAAATGTACCTAATTGCAGATTTTAAACCTTATATCTTTACATATCAGGATAGGAAAAGAGTTGGAACCTACTATGAGTGAAAAGTAATAGTTTGCTTTTTTAAAAATCAGCTCCCTATCATTGAATCTGCCTATTAGCATTTTGACTGAGCGCATAAGAGAAGCCATGCTGACGAGTGTGAGCATTTCAGAGGACAGACAGCCTGAAGATGGAGTGTGTGAATCACATGATAAAAGCATGGCCAATGGAAATATGTGCACAGATTGGCCAGGGGAATAAGATATCTATATGAATAGAGTTGGATGGAACACATGGATTTCAAATATTTGCTCTTGAAGAATTATTTAAAAGCAATAACCAGGGCAATATAAGAGTGCATGTAATGAGGACTTACTGAAAAATATTGAGAAATCATTGAACAGTCTTTGAAGTGGTGAACATAAACCGCTGTTAGTTGTAATAAATATGCTCTTTTTTTCCACCACATGCAAATAATTAGATTGTTACACTCGTGTATTTCAGGTATTAGTTGTTAGTAATGACATTTTTAACAATAGATATTGTTACAATGCAGCTTGACAGAAATCCATAGACAACTTTAGATCCCTAATGAACAAGACAGAGGAAACAGTGGGAAAGTAAATCTCCCTGAAATGACACGAGGAAGAAATCTTGAGAGGAACCAGACAAAGAAACCCATCCTCTTCTAGGTGAGAGTCTAGAGACTGCTCAATGTCTATACAGACTCTACCACTACCACTATGCCAGAGAAACACCTAAATATAATCTCCAAACTGGGATGGTAAAAAAAAAAAAGACAGTGCTGCTGTTAGTCAAAATGGATTCGCTGCACTTCATAATGCCTGTATGATATTTTTTTACTAAGATTTTAGTTCTATAACCATAGAGAGTGATCAGTTGAGAAAGACAAAAATATATGCAATGAACATACAAGTTAATATATTTTTTTAATTAATTAAATTATTCTTTTTTTTGGAGACCCCAGTAGAGATATGCCTGTGCACAGCACATAGTCTGCATGGGTATATGAATAAATCAGAAGTACATGCATGCCACTGTTACTTTGTTTCTCAAGCAAATACTGAGCAAAAGAAGAAAATGCGTCTCCCTTGTCAAATGCCCAAACTTTTATGGGATAGTTTGAAATGTTTTTGGCCCTGTCACGTATGTAACGGCTGAGACGTTACAGTCCCGTTTTTGAGTTGTAGTTGGTGTTGGGAATTTTGCTGAAACCTGGAAACTCTGCCTTTGAGCTACAGTATACACTATAACATTTTAGTTCCAGTGAAGGGAAATCTTAAAGCTACAGTATACAAAGACAATCTAGATAATAGTGTGCTTTCACCATTGTGACACCAGTTTGGGGAAGGCCCAATTATGGGTGTGATGTTCAGGTGTCAACATACTTTTGGCCATACAGTGTTTATTCTAATAAACATTAAGCATCTTGCTCAAACATGCTTGAACTCGCATTAGACAAAAGTAAAACCTAGTCTACCTACTATTCATGTATGTATTTGTATTTGTTTAGTATACATTATCTGTTCAATCCGAATAAGATTTGTAATTGGTTACTTCCTTAAATTTTACAGTCATACAGTGTAAAGGCAAGTACTAAATGTGTTAAAAGGACCTTTCAGAAAATAGTATTTTTCCAATGAATAGTGGTATAATTCATAAAGTATTATCTTTCTTTTGCAGCAGGATAAATTCCATATTGTGCTACAGTGGCTAAGTTGATATATTGGGCTTAAACCAGACATTTGGCACTGTTCAGAGCAAAATTGTTTTCAGAGCCTCATTAGCATGCAGCATGGTGCATTCAGTAGTGCTCTGCTATTAGGTCTGACATCTTGGGTACTTGTCTTGCAGTTTCCTTCTTTCTGCGAGTGTCTGCTTTAGGCATCAGTACTACAAATCAATTCTTGCTGTATTTACAGAAGCACATTACTTCACTACGTATAGGTATGTTGAAGAAAGTCATCTACTTTGCATCAGAGAACAGACAGCATATGTTTTTATAAGCAACATCTAATCATTTCTTATTGAAAATGCATATTACTTCCCTTATACAGTCTTGAATGGTGGAAGTATATTTCTATTCAGTAATTATTAAATCTTATTTCAACTAAAGAGAACATTTTCTCATGATTTGGAATAAATTCAAATCAGCTCACGGATTTCATAAAATAATAATTACACTCTCCGATTTAATAAACGTGTACACTATTAGAAAGAAATGCTTTCTTCAGTGATTCATTTGAAAGTCAAGGGGGCTTAGCTTTGTTAAATGGTTCTATATGAAGTTGTATAAATCTGTATTCTCCCAAAGACATAACTATAGAACCATTAGGTTTACATAAATTATAGACTGTATACATTTCACATAAGCTACAGTAGTTTTCTATGATATAGTGCTGATCCAATACCACTTTCACAGATGAAAACAAAAAAAAGATCAGCAGTCAGAGGCTAACCCCGATACTCTATCAGATCAGTGACAGCTTTTTATGCTGATATGAGGAAAATTGGGCCAAATGAAATATGAACATTTTGTCATTGCAGGTTGGGGTGGGGGGGGGGAGACCATTTCCTCTTAGCCAGCAGCTTTGGGATCTGCTATTAGATCGATTTTCACAGCTTCTTTATTTACAGTGTAGAATTTTCACTTCTCTCTTTGTTGCTGGTGAGACCACTCGTCCCTGACCTGCCAGATGAGATATATGTCACACATAAATAACACCAGAGAAGTCATCCTGTTACTATCCGAGTCCCTGAAGGCCACAGGCTGCATGACAGGATTGCCTCTGCTGCAAGGCAGGCCAGAGGCATGTGTGACCTCAAATCAACTTGACAGTGACAATAAGGTCATATGTAACAAGTGTAGGAGTTACTAATACCTTTTCAGACCGTATGACTAGAGTTACTCTGTTGTCATACAAAAGGAGAATTACAAGTGGATTCATATTTACTATGTAATGCTCTAGACCAGGGGTATTCAGCTAAACTTTATGAAAGTACATCCACATAAAATTCCTTGCTTAAAACTGGATAAGAAGCTTATCTTATAACTTATCATTTATAGCTCACAGCTATTTGAAGGGGTAGTGTTTTGTTTTGTACTGACATCACAACAGATGAGATATCTGTTTTGAGGTGAAGAATAAATACACAGATCTCTGTCCAGTTGTCTTACTTCCATTTGTTTTTTGATATAGCTGTGTCTCATTTAACTAATCAGACCATCCATTCATTTTCCATACCACTTATCCTACATAGGGTCATGCGGAACCTGGTGCCTGGGAACTCAGGGCACAAGGCAGGGGACACCCTAGCCAACCCATAGCAGGGCACAATCGCACACACATTCACACACCACAGACAATTTGGAAATGCCAATCGGCCTACAACACATGTAATTGGACTGGGGAGCAAACCCCCAAAGCATGGGGAGAACATGGAATCTCTGCACATGAACAAAGATTGTAGGCAGGATTTGAACCCCCAACTCTGGAGGT
This sequence comes from Noturus placidus, assembly GCA_022414735.1. Lineage (NCBI taxonomy): Eukaryota > Metazoa > Chordata > Actinopteri > Siluriformes > Ictaluridae > Noturus > Noturus placidus. The sequence continues at coordinate 200,724 of JAFFST010053476.1, forward strand.
GTGAGGCAAGTGTGCTTAACCCCTAATCAGACTAGAAAGGGTAAATAAAAACAATCTGTGAAAACCTGTGAAAACTCTTTCCTTTCTTGATGCCTTCATGTAAATCATTTACATAAATGCACTTGATTGGCCACAACAGAGGATCTGCCCCTGTAACAGAAGATGTGATGGTTTATGGTTAAAAAACTTTAACTAAACTCTGACCAGTTGTTTTTTAATAGTTGATTACAATGCTGTGGAGAGGCATAGTCTCTTCTGGCATGTGTGTAACCCCTTCCTGGTGCTGGAAGTGTAATATTAGTTAAGGTTACTACTGTAAAGGTTTTAATTAACAGGATCCTGAGTATTTAGCAGTTGATGGTGAATTGGCTAACCTCTACTTACCAGTAGATGATGTTAACTCAGGCAGAAATGATTTAATCAAGAAAATAACAGCGCGGTGCCTCCACTGAAGAATTTCCTCACTCACTCAGTATGAGCTATATGAGTATTCCCCAGAAACAAATATAACTGTCAAATATATATACAGACCTTATAAAATAAAAATAAGTTAAAAGCAGCCAATTAATATGTATAACAAAATTAAATTTATTTTCCTTAATGCTTTAACAAAAATAAAACCCCAAACTGTATGAATGTATATTGAACAAATTTAGATTAGTAAACTCAAATATTAATGTCTTCCCGAAAACAATAACATGCCAGAGAAACAATGCCTCAGATAGCTTTAGCGTAACCACATTGAACAGAATACTTTGGACTTAACACCATTTGTTTTTGTTAAATGTTCAAAACCTTTACCAAGCCCTTGGTTTTCTGTTGGGGCCCATGTGTTGGTGCACATACAACAAAACAACCCTCCTTGGTTCCTTTAATGAGCGGTTACTAAAGCCTCTCCATTACTCACGCCTCTGGAAGAGAAGAATTAGCTGACTGGGAAATGAGCTGAATGAATCCGCTGCACGCGGGCTTCCAGAAGGTTCGGCGGTAGAGTCCCTCCTTACCCATTAGTAGTTACAGCGCTACTTAGCACACTTCTTAGCATGGGTCCTTGTCCCTTGCGTTTGCTGTGAACACGGCGGCTGGCGGTTACAGCTGTCCGTCTCTCACGAAGACATTAGCTTAAAGTCCACGAGTTATAGTTTGTATTTAGCTTTGTGCTTCCCAAGCTAGTGCAAAATAAACAAACGTGGATATCCTTGCTGCACTTCACCTAAACATCCATCCACAACCGCTTCCTCCTTTTCAGGGTCACGGGGAACCTGGAGCCTATCCCAGGGAGCATCGGGCACAAGGCGGGGTACACCCTGGAGAGGGTGCCAGTCCATCGCAGGACACAATCACATACACACTCACACACACATTCATACACTACAGACACTTTAGACACGCCAATCAGCCTAACATGCATGTCTTTGGACTGGGGGAGGAAACCGGAGTACCCGGAGCATACTGATCACAAATTCACCAAACTGCCAGGTGCTCTCAACTTTTCGCTGAATAAAAATTATATTTGTGCCACTACTGTAGTAGAAGTTTAGTCTACAAACATCACCTCTGTGTTAGAACTCCATTTTTCTTTACCCGCTCTGCTCCTTCGTGTCATCCACTCTCCGTCCGCTACCTCTCTCTCCTCTTCCTGTTTTTTTTTTTTTCCCCCAACAAAGGTGATCTCTGATTGACTATGAGTTTAATTATATAGGAAACGATTGGCTTGGACTACTCCAATGGAAACAAATTACAACTCTTCCTAAAACAAAGGATTATGGGAAATGTAGTTTCCATTGAATTTACCTAAAAATTTAGCAAGCACACCATTTTCAGTTGCATGTCTGGGAGGTACCTACATGTGTCCTGTGGGTTATTCAGCAGCCATCATGTAGCCATCTCCCAGCAGAGCTACAGGAAAGAGACATCTAGTTTCACTGTCTGAATCCGGACTCTTAATAACCAATTCATCCCTTTACACTTGTACGCCTGCCAGGTGCGGCTTGAGTCCCGGATTCCAAGTTGTATGGGGTCATTTTAATGGATCTATTTGCATGAATTTGGGGATGCGGTAGTCACCTATGCCATGTTGGGGATTTCTGTCCTACTAGTACTCAGACAGGGGAATGACTGTCCACATTACTCCCAGGAAACTACAGTCTATTTGTTCATCATGCTCTTCTTCTTAGTGTCACTGTCCATATGCGTTAACTTTGCTCAGATCTGGATGATGAATGAACAACTGTGCTCCGTCTGTGCTGCATGTCCCTGTTGTTTGGATTGTTGAAGAACATGGAATTATTTTGCTTGAGCACACATTCCTAAACCCAACAATTGTGGTTTCAATGACAGTCAGGAGTCCTCTAATGGCACTGGATTTCATGGGATTTCAGGTTCTCATTTACAACTTGTATATAACCTTATATAACCTATTACCTTCTATCATAAACACAATACTGTAATTACCATTTCATTTATGTTTCCACTGATTTATAGCAGGTTAAACAAAATGCTCTGCAAACTGTTCTGGTCACCCTATTTAGCTAGCTAGCACATAGCAATTAACATAGTCTATCTTATGGACAACGCAAATGCGTAGTGACAGTGGAAACAAGACAGAACCATCATTATTATTAATGATTTCCTCAAACATGTTGGTAAATTAACAAAGAAAGACATCATAGGATTATAATTACACTGTAATTTACTTAGCATCAAACACACACCAAACATTTGTGCATGCTGCCATCTTTGGAAATGTTAAATCATGAGGGCTATGGTGTCAAGAAATGTTAACTTCTAAAGCCAAGAATAGCCAATGAGTGGGTCGTATGGATCTTCTCATAAACAGTAAACACAACTCAATTTAAAAGCAGCATATCCTGTAGTTAGGTAGACCTACAGGATTTTAGCTTGCACCCATAGACCAATACACGCACTGCAACACAAGACTGTTTACCTACCTAGGAGTCGAGTTGGTGAAGTTTTACATCAGTAATTTCTGGACTTTAAAGTTTTCTGTCTAAAAGTTGACAATGGATTTACAAGAAAAAGACACTGAGAGTGAGAGTGAGAGAGAGAGAGAGAGAGAGAGAGAGAGAGAGAGAGAGATCAGTAGTTTAGTCTTAATGCCACATGACAGGTCAGTTTGAACATCCATTTGGACAATATTTTGAACAGCATTTTCCACATTAAAGAAATTCACTGACAGACCATGGCCTTGATAAGAAATCCATCACCTGTCACAGGCAATCTGCTCTCTCTCACTGATCTCTGTAATGTTTGAGTTATCTTCTAACTCCAGACATCCTTCCTAACATACGAGATGAGAGAATGGCAGACTCAGGGTTTAAGAAGGGTTTCAATTTTGAGCCATTTTAAATGATGTAGTCTTAATGCCTTCCAAACAAACGAGGCATCATAATACTGCTTTATTATTTCTTATTTATGCCAGACTCCTCTCTTTTCTGTCTTATCCTTTCAGCCTGAATCCTGTCCCCTAAAGCATTGGGGAAAAAAAGAAAAATCATATCAAATCAAGATTTTCACATATTTGGCTATAAACTAGTCTGACACTTTTGCACCAATCACACAGATGGGGGGGAAAGCACTTGTCTAAAAATTTCACATGTGAAACATAAGTGGGCCAAAAATATATATCATACACCAGCAAGACTGGTCTCTTGAGAGAGCTTGCTTCAAATGGAAGACCGGAGGCATGACTTAAAATATGATTAATGAATACGGAGGTATAGTGAAATACAGAGTCAGTCATGTGTTTACCATCTGTGTGTGTGATGCTTAATCAAATTCCACAGTTGGGTCGTCATGGATTCACTGTGGAATCTGATCAATTTCTGCTGCTCCAGGGGGAAATAAAAAGCTTAGATGGCTTAACGTTAATTAGAGAGGATTGAGCAAAAGGGCATTAGTCCACTAAGTTACCTTCTTTCATAATAATAATAATAATAATAATAATAATAATAATAATAATAATAATAATAATAATAATGCACTGACTAAGACTGCACTCAATATTAAATTGATTAAATTAACTATGCATCAAGGGAGGGAAAGTAATCAATATAAGACCACCGGTTACCCGATGTTATTAGTGTGGTGGATTATTCTCAGCCCAGCAGAGACATTTAAAGTGTTTAAAATCCATAGCAACACCGCTGCGGCTGGATATGTTTGTTTGGCAGGTTGTCCAGAATCTATCAATGATGCTGAGGTGTTTACAAATCCCAGCAATGTTACTCCTACTCCAAAAGATACATGTATACCAGCAGCACAAACATCAACAGACTACCACTACTGCATCACTGTCACTTCTGTGCTCAGAAGCATATTAAATAATAAGGATTTTAAGCAATGACAGCTGAAGCAAACTAAATCTGTGTTCGTCTGTACCCCAGCAATATGGCAGAATGGAGTCTTGGACAAACGTTCTAAGGAAATATCAGGTAAACAGAAAAGTGTTCGCCCTATAGTCAGAAAATTGCAAGTTCAAATCCTAGCTCAGAGCCAAGATAGCAACATTGGCCATGCTGTCTGGGTGGGAGAGATGGCATACGCACTTCTCTGTCTCTGTCCAGGTGACACTAGCCAATCGTGAATGTCTGTGAGTTCATGTATACAGAATAAGGCAGATAGATTTTCATCTAAGGGTGTAACGCTGCCCTGTGATGTAGAATAAGCAGCAGTTCAATAATATGCAGTTGGCTGGCTTCACGTGTCTCAGAGAAAGCACGTGTAAGAGATATTTTTTGAGGGGGGTGTGTTGGGGGGTATTTGGGGCTGTAGTTGAATCACAGGTACAGTGGTGTGAAAAAGTGTTTGCCCCCTTCCTCATTTCCTGTTCCTTTGTATGTTTGTCACACCAAAGTGTTTCGGAACATCAAACCAATTTAAACAATAGTCAAGGACAACACAAGTAAACACAAAATGCACAGGGCCATGATGGTTTGGATTTTTTTTCACCTTTAATAATAAACACCTTCATTTACAAATTGCATTTTGTGTTTACTTATGTTGTCCTTGACTATTGTTTAAATTGGTTTGATGTTCCGAAACACTTAAGTGTGACAAACATGCAAAGGAACAGGAAATGAGGAAGGGGGCAAACACTTTTTCACACCACTGTATTTGCATGGTCTCCCTGTGCTTAAGGGCTATTCTCTAGGTATTCGACTTTCCTCCCTCAGTCCAAAGACATGCGTTGGTTGTTTGGCATTTCCAAATTGTCCATAGTGTATGAATGGTTGTGTGAACGTGTGTGTGATTGTGTCCTGTGATGGGCTGGCACACCGTCCTGGCAGCAGAACTCAGAGAGTCAATTCACGTATGCACATTACAGGTAAGTTTCGCTTTCAGATATTGTAGCGATCCCTGCCACCATTCCTACAAACATATTTCCTTAAAGTCCGGAATCCACCAGAACCCTTATCAATAGGTGGTTACTGAAGATGATTTTATTTAACCAATATCCCTTAATCAGGTCTGTGTTGATTATTTAGCGGTAGCTGTAATAGCAGTTGGTTTAATGGTAATAGTATTAGGAGAATACATGATCACAGTCATTGGACACTGAGATGGCTGCCAGCTCTAATTAACTTCATTGAATAATTTTATATCCATAAAGAATATTAAAAAGCATCAACTATAATAAGGTTGATGATAATGTTTTATTGTATTTCATGTGTTCTACGTTACAAATCACAGAAAGAGCTTTTTTAGAACACAAAACAGCCTCTATGGCACTGGCATTGCCTTCATATCTTTTTACTATGAATGCCCAAGAGGGAGCGACAGACTGAATAGATCTTAATGGTTTTGCTTTGACATGGTTGTATCCATGCCCTCGCATCCTCCATTATGCTTATGCAACCTTTAGCCTAAAATGAAGACTAATTCGATCTCTTTGGTCGGCTCTAGACAGCTTGGTTTACACTGGCTGTCCTTTCATGTGTTCCACTCCTAACAAACCTTCAGAGTCTTCCTGAGCATCAGTCGCAGTCTTTTCAAAACCCACTCCACTTTGCCGTGCTTATATGATATTAGTGTTCTGAATTTGGATTAAAAGCATTGAGGTCACTGTGCCTCGAATCGGTTTGTTCTTTCTTCCTCTTTGTATGAATGAGAAATAAACTTGATGAATGATGAATTAATGCTAAATAATGTAAATCTACCCGTGAGATTTAAATTTTGTAATATTCTGCAAGATTCCTCTGTGGACTAATTCTCATCAGTGCCTCGTTTCTCTGATGAATGAATGGATGAAGAAAAAAATCACATATTAAAATCTCTCTTTCTCTCTCCTTCTAACTCTTACATTCTTGCTCAAAAATAAGCCATGCAAAGTTGTTCTCTCTGTTAAGGAGTTATGTAATTGCATCCTGTAATCAGGAAGCTCATTAGTTTCAGCTCATGCAGACTCTCTCATTGTGACAAACATGACAATCATATTACACATTGGATGTTTGTGGGTCAAACCATTAGTTCAGTAATCTATGCATAATAATTGCAAATTATACAAACAAAAAGTATCTCTATGATGAATATCAGTACTACAGGGTTTCGGGTTTGATAATATTATTTTGCCATCATACCCAGGAAGAATGTAAGCTGCTGTAATCTATTATCTAAATGTTTATACATACATTTATAGATAAATACCCTCAACAGTTGATTGGGCCAGAAGTGTTCCAAGAGTGCTGATATTTAGCATAACTGCACTTCCTACTTCAAACAGTTACTACACTTAGTGGCATAATCAGCTAACATGGCAAAACGGTATTTTTCATGAATATAACTTCCGAATTAAAATATAAAAGCTCATCAGATGAAAGTAAACAATAAGAAGGGAAGTCAAGTTCACCAGAAGCACCTTTAACGCGAAAATACAAATCAATGTGCTCTAGCTAGACAGTAGCTGACTGGCTATAACGTGAGTGTAGCTTCTTCGGGATCTATTTCCACTAGCAGAGCAAAAGCAAGCAAAGCATTTGTCCATATTGTGTCCAAAATATAAGTTCCTTGTGTTTCTAGAAATGTTATATAAAAGCAATATTACACTTGCAATTGTGTGATGCTACTGAATATCAGCACGGCTGTGATTACCTACAGAACTCAGCCTGCGGCTTCATGCCTACACCAAACCACAGCCATGCAGATATTCAGTAGAACCACATTCTTGCTTGTGTGATATTACTTAATTGTTAAAATACCCTTGTAGGCAAGTCATCTATAGAGCCTCTGAGCTGACATGGTGACTTATTTAATAAGGCAAAGCCATGAATGAAATACTGAGGCCACTAGTTATTAATCAAAGGCCACGAATTAAGTAGTCTTGTGGTCACTTATGTTATGTTGTGGGCTCGAGATACCAAAGTTGGGTCTATGAATTGTGTAACAGTATGATATGTTGTGGGAACATCAAACTTAATATCAGGGGTGGAAAATATGAGTAACTCTTATTTATTACTGTATTTAAGTACTATTTTGTAAAGATTCATACTTTAGTCAACTACATTTAGAAGAGAAAAAAACTTTTTACTCCTTACATTCAAAGTACTTGTTGATATCGGAAATGAGATGATATTTTTCTTCGATATTTCTCTTGCCCAGCAGCTGTGCAAGTCAGTTGGGTTTTCACTCTTTGTTTTTAAACTTTAAGCATTATTAAACATGTATTAAATATTAGCAGGTTTGTCTAAGCTAGTATAATGAATGAAGAAACAAGAAAACACATCATTCATGACTGGATTGTAAATTTTGCATCAGTCAAAATGTTTATTTTTTACTCTTGAATGCTTGAGTATATTTAAGTGTAAAGACATTTACTTTCTCTTATTTAGATTTTTGGGTTTATATTTCTAATTTGAATTGACCAAAAGATTTTGCACTTTATCCGTGCTTTACCTTAAGTACAGTTTCTTTGTACTGTACATTTTCCACCCCTGCTTAATATGTGGCTTGTTTGCTTAGAGCAGGTGGTGAAAAAAAAAAAAAACATCCAATTGCTTACTTTTGTGTTTGCTTTTTTGCCTGAAGCTTTTATGTAAACTGACTTATAACGGAGATAGCAGACAACTGAGTAGTTGAGGGTTAAGAATTTTGCTAAAGGACCAAACCATGGCTTGGCTGTGCTGGGTGTTGAACAACCTTCCGATGAGTGACTTCCGGCTGAGCGAGAGATGGAGTAAGACGCAACTTTCGGGGCTCCTGCAACTCCATTTAATATAATTCTATAGGCGCTTTTTTGTGGAGTTTTTTTTTTTTGTGAAGTGTTGTGGAGTGTTTTGTAACAGTTTA
>JAFFST010053480.1:10020-30876 GCA_022414735.1 Noturus placidus
TGAATGGATGGACAGACAGATGGGTGAATGGACGGACGGAAGGGCGGGCGGGCGGGTGAATGGACGGACGGGTAAATGGATGGACGGACAGATAGACAGTGACTGCTCGTGTTAGTTCACAGCCGTCACGGCGTGGGATTTTTCATCAGAATGGACACGCAAATATTCCCGACGTCACCCGAGGAAGTGAAATGTCTGTGTTGGAGAGTGCGCGAGGACTCGAACACACACCGGTGCAGCGCTTTTACTCCCTGATCACATCACCTGAAAAATATCAAACACAGTCGGGTCAAATTCCAAGGTTTTTGGTATTTTGAAATTTTACACTCGTGTAAGAGCGGATTTGGAAAATTCCAGGTCCGTGAGATCACCGCGTCGTCGTCCCCCCCCCACACACACAGACACACACACACACACACACACACACACTCTTCCCTTTAACATCTTCCAGGAAATCTTGTTCATCACAAAGTGGAAGGAGAACTGACACTTCAGTTTCTGTTAACTTTATTTTTAACCTTTTGATAAATGAAATGTTAGTTTTTTGCCACACACACACACACACACACACACACACACACTCTCGTATCTCTTCCCGTATTTGCATATGAGTGTTTACACAGCATTGTTCTGGTGTAACGCGGCGAGTCTCCACCCTTCTCACGCCACACTGCAGTGTTTACATTGGAACAGAGAGGAGGAGCGTAACCCAGTGACGGTGGGTCACATGACCTGCTCATTTATTTTGTTTTTATTATTAAAAGTCTTGTGTTTTCTTTGTAAAAAGCACACGAGGCGTGAGGGCAGGAAGTCCACCATTCTGGTGCATATCTTCAAAAATACTGTCTTTCTTTCCTTCGGCCTTTCGTTCTGTCTGTATTTTATTTTTTTTGTTCATTTTTCTCCTTTTCATTCTTGCGTTCCGTCGTTCTTTTTTTTTTCCTTCTTTCTTTTCCGGTTGTTTATTTCCTCAGACTCTCGGTTTCTTTATTCTTGCTCGCAGCAGATCAGAAGCTTTTTTTTAACGGCGTGAGAAACGTTTCAGTCGGGTGTCCACAAACAAACGTCTGACCGGCAGCGTTGTAATGGAGGCGTTCTAAACGTGTCGTTTACATGCAGCAGTGTCGCAGCTGCGTTTGAAATGTCCGCTTGGAGCCGACGTTGTGATCAGGAGCCGTGTGGATGAAACTGCAGGGTCATGTGACCGTATCCGTCAGTGTGCAAAAATAAAAACGACCCTCGGGACCACACAAGGGACGCGGTGTTTAGACAAGGGAATGGACGACAATTTCTCATTAATAAACACGGCAGTAATTTGGGGTGTGTGTGTGTGTGTGTGTGTGTGTGTGTGTGTGTTTGGGGTCAGTGTTTCCCATCTGTTTTTTTTTTTTTTCCCTGAAAGTGTCTGTTATATAAACAGTCTCTATCCATCCTCGACCGCTGATCCGTAATCGGGTCGCGGGCGTAGCAGGTCCAGCACGTTACCCCAAACTTCCTTTTCCCGAGCCACATGAACCAGCTCTGACTCGGGGATCCCGAGACGTTCTCAGGCCAGTGTGGAAATGGTGTTTCCACCTAGTGGCGGGTCTTCCCCGAGGTCTCCGCCCAGTTTGACGTGCCCGGAACACCTCACCTGACGTCTCTAATTTTAATGTCCTTTATCATGTCAGAAATATCATGGAAAGTGTTGCGTGTAAAAGTTTGTATAAGAATTCTTCTTAGCTGTACACCGTGTCTGAATCTCTGACCTCTGACTTGCAGCTCCCGTCTCTGCGGCCCCGGGTTCGGCTCTGTGGACGTGCCAGAGGGACGGCGAGGTGAAGCTGAGGATGGGCGAGTCGGGGCCGGCGGCTGAAGCTCCTCTCACAGTCAACCAGCTGTTCACACGCACCGTGGAGAAATTCGCTGACCAGCTGGCGCTCAGCTGGAAAGAAGGAGAGCAGTGGAGGAAACTCACCTACAGAGATTATTACAGAGAGTGCCGCATCGCCGCCAAGAGCTTCCTCAAGGTGAGGAGTGAGAGTGATGGAGGATTTTATCCTAAAATGATCTCCGACCCACACCGAGCAGTGCGTTCCAGGTCCTAGTTCCTGTATCCTCGATCTGATGACCCAGCAGTCTCTGATAATGCGTCTGATTTGTTTCCTCTGCACACACCGAGGTCACCGCTATCGCTGTTGCGTTGTCTCCGTTATCTTTTAACGTTTAATCCTGCATCAGAGGATCCACCACGGTCCTGTGGATCATTTACAAACACGATAAGGGTTTATCGCTCGCGTTTACGGCTCTTCCAGGACATTAACCTCGAGTGCACTGCGGAATAAAACCGAGGGAACGAGAAGAAGAAGCAGCGCGACGGGTTCAAGCCCTCGTTACTGTCCGACGTTTTAACTTCATCCTGCTTGCGAACCGGCGCGGCTCTTGAGAGTAGTTCCGGCTACCCGACAAACACATCGCAGGTTTACATTAATGTGGATTTTAAAAAGAATAATCGGTTTTCTGTGAGCTGACATTTTAATGAATATTTGTGGAAGGAGTCTCCAGTGTCAGTGCTTTGTAACAGCTGGCTGTTAACGTTTCACAGTTTCTCAGTAACATCTGCGATTTATTTTCCTTCAGCCCCAGTGTTTTATTCCTTACGCACATTGTTCCGTGTGTGTGTGTGTGTGTGAGGGAGTGTGAAGCTGTACATACAGTCAGGTGTGAGTGCAGTACGGCTTCAGGAGGAAACCGCTGAGATGTCGGGTGTGTATGTGCGTATTAAAACGTGACCTCGAAGGATGTATTGTAGATGTTTGTTTACTTCTCCACTCAGTTGCTACTGATGCAAAGAGAGAGTGGGTTATAATGACGTGTGTGTGTGTGTGTGTGTGTGTGTGGCATAATACCTGTGTGCTAATTAGTGCTTTGTGTGTTTTTCCAGCTCGGTCTGCAGCGCCACCATGGAGTCGGCATCCTGGGCTTCAACTCTCCTGAGTGGTTCATCTCTGATATCGGAGCAATTTTGGCCGGGTTAGTTGGTTGGTTGATTGGTTGGTTTTATATCTCTGTGCATCTCTGCAGTTCACAACATATGATACAAAAAGAATGACATGTCGATCATTGATAAATAAAAAATTGTAATCATTGGCAAATTGCAGCAGTACAAGAGGAATAAAACTCTTCTGGACGAGCTGTTCTAGAAAAATAATCCTCTTCAGGGTTTTAACAGTAACTCTGCATCATGAACAATCACTGATTGTTTTCCTGTAACCGCACATCCCCAAAGCTGCTTCTACTACTACTACTATTACTACTACTACTACTACTATTACTATTACTACTATTACTACTACTACTACTACTACTACTACTACTACTCATTACTACTACTACTACTACTACTACTATTACTACTACTATTACTACTACTACTATTACTACTACTACTACTACTACTACCATTACTACTACTACTACCATTACTACTACTACTATTACTACTACTACCATTATTACTACTACTACTACTATTACTACTACTACTACTACTATTATTACTACTACTACTACTACTCTTACTACTACTACTACTACTAATATTTCTACTACTACTACTCTTACTACTACTACTACTACCATTACTACTACTACTACTACCATTACTACTACTACTCTTATTACTACTACTATTACTACTACTACTACTACTACCTTACTACTACTACTACTACTACTAATATTTCTACTACTACTACTACTATTACTACTATTACTACTACTACTATTACTACTATTACTACTACTATTACTACTACTACTACTATTACTACTACTACTATTACTACTACTACTATTACTACTACCATTACTACTACTACCATTACTACTACTACCATTACTACTACTACTATTACTACTACTATTACTACTACTACTATTACTACTACTACTACTACTAATATTTCTACTACTACTACTCTTACTACTACTACTACTACCATTACTACTACTACTACCATTACTACTACTACTCTTATTACTACTACTATTATTACTACTACTACTACTACCATTACTACTACTACTACTATTACTACTACTACTATTACTACTACTACTATTACTACTATTACTACTACTACTACTATTACTACTACTACTACTACTACTAATATTTCTACTACTACTACTACTACTACTATATTACTACTATAACTATTACTTATTACTATTACTTCTACTACTTCTACTAATAATAATAATAATAATTTTTAATTCCCATAAACATGCCTCAATGATTGTTTACATTTAAAGTGATTTATTTATTTATTTATTTATTTACACGAGTGTCTGTATTGTCTTGTCATTAGTCCAACACCACTTTGGAACCTTTTCTCCAAATAGGAAATGTATTTTTCGTTAATAAGAATAAAAACATCCGAGTAGGAATAGAATAAGGTTGATTTTTAATTGATATTCTGGTTAAAAGATTAGTTTTTTGTTCATCTCAGTACAGCCACTTGTCTTTTTTCCTTTAGTTCCAAACGTTTGCGGTTTCTCGTGCTCTTGTTTTCTATGCGAGTGAATTGAAGTAGCTACTGTTCCGACTGAAGCGCATCTTCATCAATAACTGCGTCCTCGAAAGAGCTGCTTAAATTGCTTACTCACGCAGTCCTGTGTTGGTCCGACAGAGGTTTTGCGGTGGGCATCTACACCACGAACTCTCCGGACGCGTGTCAGTACGTCGCGGCGGACTGCCAGGCCAACATCCTCGTGGTGGAGAACCACAAACAGCTGCAGAAGATCCTGCAGGTAAACCCGGTCAAGAGCCTCCATCTCGGGCCGCGTTCACATCACATACACCTTAAAGCAAAACGTGTTGAGGAAAAGGTACGGGATTTCCGATCTGACCGCTCTCCTTCTCGCTAATCTGATCTGTATCCGATCTACAGTTGGAGCATGTACGAAAGTGTATCCATACATATAGGATATAGGATTTGGTAATGTGAACATAGCTATAGTTAATGCATTAGATTAGATTCGTGGTTTTAATAGCCAAGGCTTAAAGGCGTGATCACGAACGCGCAACACCACGGAGGAAACGGCACATCGCGGACAGAAAGGCGGCTGTGGCTCAGTCGGTAGAGCGGGTTATCCATTAATCATAGGGGTGGCGGTTTGATTCCCGGCCCGGATGACGCCACATGCTGAAGTGTCCTTGGGCAAGACACTGAACCCTAAGTTGCCCCCGATGGCAAGCTAGCACCTTGCATGCAGCTCTGCTCCCATTGGTGTGTGAGTGAATGAGACCCCGTGTAAAGCGCTTTGGATAGAAGTGTGACATTTACCGTTTATGATTTGAATGATGGCGAGTCGAAAATGCAAAACCTGATCTATATGATAACGCTAGAAATGTGGAGAAGCGGGGGTGAATACTTATGCAATGCAAGTTTGAGGTGTGGGTGGAGGATTTTTTTTTTTCTTGCCTTTAGTCCACGAGTCGCGGAGATTCTGCTGCAGCGGTCGTGTGTAATGTGTGTGTTTTATTGCAGATCCAAGACAAGCTGCCTCACCTGAAAGCCATTATCCAGTACAAAGACGCTCTGAAGGAGAAGAAACCAAATCTTTACACGGTACACACACACACACACGGAAATTTTCACTGTGATGTAACGAACTCTAACCAATGATCTGTTCTTTTGCTGTGTGCGCGCCATTTAAAACGAAAAAAGTGGGAGGAGTTTATGGAACTGGGCCGTAACGAGCCGGACGCTCTGCTGGATGACATCATCGCGTCCCAGAAACCCAATCAGTGCTGCACGCTGATCTACACGTCAGGAACCACTGGGCAGCCGAAGGGGGTCATGCTGAGCCATGATAACGTGAGCTGAGCCATCTCTCACACATGCTCACGCGCGCGCACACACACACTCATTTGAATTTTAATCAGCACTATATCAATACCCACATAAACTGGTAGTCGGTTCAGGGTGCTAAAACTTTTGTTCTCATTCGCGGGCGTAGTTGACGTGGACGGCGTTTTCGACGGTTCATACGGTCCAACTATCGGAGACGTCTCAGGAGACGGTGGTGAGCTACCTGCCCCTCAGCCACATCGCCGCCCAGATGGTCGACATCTGGATCACCATGAGGGTCGGAGGAGCCACGTACTTCGCCCAGCCTGACGCCCTCAAGGTGTGTGTGTGTGTGTGTGTGTGCGCTCTGACCAGTCAGTCTTATTATGAATGCCTATGCAGATAATGATGTGGATACAGGTCAGGAGCTTTAGCTAATGCTAAAGGGGGGGGTCTCGGTGGGATGTTCAGACCTCCAGGACAGCTACAGTAACTCAAATAGCCACTCTTTCCAACTGCGGTGAGCAGAAAGGCATAGCGACACGTCAATCCTAGAGGTAGATGGGGTTCAGCAGCAGAAGGACCACATTGAGTTCCACTCCTGTCAGCCAAGAGCAGGAATCATATGCTATAGTGGATCTTTCTAAATTGCCGGTTTTGATGAATCTGTGCTGGGATCATTTTTTCAGAAAGTCTCATGTTTGTCGTTGCAATGTCACACGTGCGTTTGTAACTCCGTGACCGTTTCAGGGCTCGTTGGTGTACACCCTGCATGAGGTGCGTCCCACAGCGTTCCTGGGAGTCCCGCGGGTCTGGGAGAAGATGCAGGAGAAGATGAAGGCAGTCGGAGCCAAATCGTCCACCGTGCGCCGGAAAGTGGCGTCCTGGGCCAAAGACGTGGGTCTGCAAACCAACCTGAGCAAGATGGAGCAGTATGTGTATACACACACACACACACGTCTTCACACCCAGAAGGAGGACTAATTAATAGACTTGATGTTCTTCTTATTAGAGTTCAGTTTGTGAGCTAGAGTTTTGCCTTCCTCCATTTCAGGAACGGTGTAATGAGCCGCACGCCGCTGAACTATCGCCTGGCCAAGCGTTTGGTGTTCAGGAAAGTGAGGAAGGCGCTGGGGTTGGATCGCTGCGTCCGCTGTTTCACCGGCGCCGCGCCCATCACCAAGGACACGCTGGAATTCTTCTTCAGCCTGGACATCCCGCTGTACGAGCTGTACGGCATGAGCGAGAGCACCGGACCACACACCATGTCCCTGCCTGAGGCCGTCAGACTCACCAGGTACACACACACACACTTTTTATCCTCTCTCTTGAAGTTAATACTAACAAACAAAACCCCACAGAAACGGCATGCTCTGACACTGGAGACTCCTTCCATAAACGTTAGATAAGCATTTCCCTACAGAAACCTTCACCATACGAATCAGTATACACCTCATCATAAAACAAAACGTCCCCGCGGATGAGCCGTTACTATAGAAACGATACGGCTATCGAATAATAAAGTGCGCTGCTAATCCCCGTCGCTTGTCGTTTTTCGTGCCAGCTGCGGGAAAGTGATCGCAGGCTGCCAGACGAAGATCTTCAACCCCGACTCGGATGCCAACGGCGAGATCTGCTTCTGGGGTCGTCACATCTTCATGGGCTACCTGAACATGGCCGAAAAGACAGAGGAGGCGCTGGACAAAGACGGCTGGCTGCACTCCGGAGACCTGGGCAAGCACGACAAGGACAACTTCCTCTACATTACAGGACGCATTAAAGGTAGCGCACACACACACACACACACACACACACACTTTAGAAATCTGTATAGAACCTGCCAACTATTTATGACCGTATTAAAGTCACATCTCGAACGTAGTGGATCAGCCAAGACATGTCTTTAAGTTTATTACTCGTGTGTGTGTAACAGAGCTGATCATCACCGCCGGAGGAGAGAACATCCCCCCGGTGCCCATCGAGGACGCGGTGAAGGAGGCCATGCCCATCATCAGCAACGCCATGCTGATCGGAGACAAGCGCAAGTTCCTCTCCATGCTGCTCACCATCAAGGTACACCACCACTCGGGGTCGTGCGGTCACAGGAAAACAATCAACCTGCGGTCTAATCGCATTGTATATTATTACCGACTCGCGTGGTCGGAAGGAAGTCGCATTTGCGCTTGTATCCACGTTGGTTGTTATGGTAACGGTGCAGGAGGGTGTAAGCTGAAAGTTGGCTATTTAATTAGCTGCACACTCGGAGATGCGTTTGTGTTTGGTTTACGTCCTGCCGTGTATAAAGGGCGTGCCATACCATACGGTCACGTGTCTCCTCCTGCTGGTGGATTTCAGTAACTGCACTTTCCTCACACAGACCGAGAACACGTTCATGTCATAAACATTTTCAAACGTTATGTCTGTTACATTAGAGCTTCGTCTTCGAGACGTAAATTAAGTTGTTACTGAAACTTAATGTGAACAAAAAGATTGTTTTTTTTTAAATAACCGAATACATCAGAGGCCAGTCTCGTCTCGTGTCCTTTTCCTTCCGCAGCGCTGCTCTCGAGTTCTCGCATCTCATTTACATTTTTATTGCCCTGTTATCAAAGCGGGTCCTAACGCTGCGGTGTGTCTCTCTCAGTGCCAGGTAAACGGTGAGACCGGCGCCCCAGAGGACGAACTCACTCCTGAGGCTGTGGACTGGTGCAGTAAGTTGGGCAGCTCGTCCACGCGGGTGTCTGAGATCTGCGGCGGACGCGACCGCCTCGTCCACGCCGCCATCCAGGACTGCATTAACCGTGTGAACGAGAACGCCACGTCCAACGCCCAGCGTGTCCAGAAGTTCATCGTGCTCGAGCAGGACTTCTCCATCCCAGGAGGAGAGCTCGGTCAGTGTGTGTGTGTGTGTGGACACTATTCTCGCGCTCATCCAGGCTGCTGCTAGCGTCATTCTGAACAGCGTGAGGTCATCCTAGTTTCCTTCTCCACGCTGTCCAGTGAAGGACGCACGATCCACGAGCTCTAAGGAATCATTAGATAAAGGGTCTAGTTTATTTCCTGTGTAGAGTTTGGCACGCTGTAAGGACTCGCACACAGGCTAATGGTTTGTTCTCTCTCTCTCACTTTCACTCTCTCCCTCACTCTCACTTTCTCTCTTCATACTTTCTCTCTCTCCCTCACTCTCACTTTTTCTTTTCATACTCTCTCTCACTCTCTCTGTCTCGCACTCTCGCTCTCACTCTCTCCCTCACTCTTCACTTTCTCTCTTCCTCTCTCTCGTTCTCTCTCCCTCACTCTCACTCACTCTCTCACTCTCCCTCACTCTCACTTTCTCTCTTCATACTCTCCCTCACTCTCTCTCTCTCCATCTCTCTCTCTCACTTTCTGTCTGTCTCTCTCTCAGGTCCCACTATGAAGCTGAAGAGGCCGGTGGTGATGAAGATGTACAAAGAGCAAATCGAGAACATCTACAAAGAGGCCGTGACCCCGAGCAACCCTGAGAACCCACTGCCTCCTCAATAAGATCCTTTCCAAAGGACACACACACACACACGTGTGTGTGTGTGTGTGTGTGTGTGAGACTTTCCCCATGTGATGTTTTGCGGTTAATTCTTTGTTTGTGATTTTGTTTATTTTCACCATTACGTTGTTTGTTTGTTTACATTTGCAAGTGCGATGCTGAGGTCGCTCGTGTGACCTCCGCTTCACGAGGTTCTTCTGGAGAGTAGCGTCTGTTTAATTTATTTATTTCCGAGGTGTGATGAAGTTCGTAGGAGAGCCGTAGTCTTCGTTCAGGAATCCGAGCTGCTCGCGTTTACACGATGGATCTATTTATAAATCGCTTCTTTATGGTTTGTGTGTACGCCAAAGCATGCAAGTAGAAAGGAACATGCGGTAGCTGTGTGTATCTGGAGTGCGGAATAATCAAACGTTCTCGATTTAAAGCTGATCCAGCACCAATTCTGAATATAGGTCTGTCTCTGTCTCTCCAGATGGATGGGCGGAGTCACCATCATCTTCTGAGAACATTCCACAGGGTTTTTTGTTTGACGTCTGGGTCTCCAGTATGGGAATGTGTTAAATGTATAGACGCTCGATTCCAGATGTTCAGAAATTCTGGAGAAAATGTACCGGAGACGCTGAGGTTCTCCAGACGTTCCGTTCTTCGATCTAGCACCCTAAAGAAGGGTTGGCATTTCTGGGATAACCTGTGACATGTCTATGGAACCCTACGCCAAAGTACTTCCAAAAGATCCCCAGTGCCCCCGTTGGGACACTAGATCCAAGAACCCTTGAACCTTTGGTGTAGGATTCAACTTGGAATAAATCTGAAAGGGAAAACGGTTGGAGACTTTCTGAAAGGTTACAGGTAGAACCACATTACAAAGCTGGAAACCATCGGCTATATAAAGAACCCTGTAGGAACCTTTCTGAAAGGGGGGGGGGATAAAACCCTCACCTGTCGGGTTCTATAGAAATTGGAAGGGCTCTACTTGGGAAGCTAGAACCGTTTCCATTAGAAGAACCCTTGAGGAACCTTTGGTGTAGGATTCTGTATCAGTTGTATGGATTCTACTAGGACAATTTCTGAAAGGGAAAACTTTCCGAGTAGAACCCAAATAGGAAGTTGGAACGGTTATGCATGCAAATAAACCTCTTTTCTGAAATGGAAGCGTTAGGTGCAGTGGTGTGGGTTCTACCTGGAAACGTTCTGAAAAGGAAACCCTGTGGAAACTTTCAGAAAGCTGGAACCCTTTAGGAACTTTTCAAAGAGGGAATGAATACCTGTAGTGTGGTTCTATGGGTTCTACTGGGACACTTTCAGAAAGGTCCCAAGTAGAACCTAGTTAGGAAACCGGGCGCGATCTAAAGAACTGTTGAACCTTTCTGAAAGGGAAAATCGTATGGGTTCTACTTGGAAACGTTCTGAAAAGGAAATCCTTTAGGAACTAGGAATCTAGAACCATTAACAGTCCAAAAAACGTGATTGAGCTGTAGAAAGAAATTCTGCAGGGAAAAATAAAATAAACAAATATAAATTCTCGATTTTTTTTTTCCCCCATGAATTAAAGGGACGTGTTCTGAGAGAGCGCTGAAAGGTTCCCACACGATCTGAAATGGATCTTTTGGTGATGATCTCGTGCCTCATTTCCTCCTGTATGAAGATGTTGAGGTTCTGATAACCGTGTGTGGAGAATGAAGATCAGCCTGGTCCTCTGAGGCTCGGAGCTCACGCCAGTGAGAACAGCAGGGATTTTCAGGTCCGAGGTGTTTGCACTATCTCTCGTGTGCTGCTCTGGTTCCATGGATGTTTCACCAGCAGCACATTTTAAAGCAAAGAAACCGTTTGAGCCATGAATGTTTCTTTGCCCTCTCTCGTTTCAGCCATGTTCAAGCGTTCATATGTTATTATTATTATATTATTGTCTATCAGATGGCCGTGCACTTGTTAAATATTGTAAATACAGTCGTGCTTTATTTGTCCTGTGCGCGTTCATCACACGAGCGCCCGAAGAGCTGCTCCAGTGTCCTGTAATGTTGATTTTAATAAATAAAACCGAAGCAAATATGAAGTGTGTGTGTGTGTGTGTGTTTGATGTGTGCAGTGCTGAAGCTTCTCGTGTTTGTGAATGTTGCAGTAGAGAAGTGAGATTTTAACATCTGGGGTTTTTTTTTATACAAACACTAGCACATTTAAACAGTAGTCAAAGTAGTAAATGACTATAGTCCTGCGCACTTTATTTATATAGGCTTCCTATTCACAGAGCAAATGCTGCATTTGATGACTCCTCCCACTTCCCCAAACTTCGACTTGGATAAACCAAAGAAAACGCCCCGTTAATTCCTACTTGGGAACTTGTGAGGTCTCATCAACAGTACAGGGGAGGTTGGGGACACCCTGGCCGGTGTTCCAACTCATCACGGGCCACAGAATAAATATCACTGTGTTCTGCCTGATTTGTGCCATGCGTCCTTCGGGTTTAAGGAACTTTTTGGTCACCAAATTTAGTCTTAATTTCCCTCTATTGATCTATAAGCACAGCTTGATCTGGAACTACTGAGTCGATCAGATTCCAACGACAAGATCAGTGTGTGAAGTGTTGTGAAAAGCCACGCATTTCCGTTCAGATTCTTTTAATCATCAGGCAGGAGAGGCGCTGTGCACAGTGGACGCAGATCAGGCAGGCACGGACACCGTTCATTAACATGACATGACAGTGTACTGGGTGCTCCCGTGATGCACGCTCATCTTCAGAACCTTCACCCTGGTTTAAATGACATGTTGAAACATGATGAAGAGAAAATCACGAACACGCCAGACACCTGTACTCTATTTTTTATTGGAACTAGGAATCCGAAGTCCTTTATAAATAACGGTTTGACATCGTGTGTGCACTACAGGAAGTGTCGAAGTTTTCACAATCTCAAAAAAAGAAACGAGAGAGAGAGAGAATGTGCTTCTGAGAAAAGGTTCTGAAAACGCCAGCATGACGGTTGCTTTGGTTTTCCTGTTGAGGTTTCGTCGGGTTTCCAGACTGCGCTACGCTCGGTGTACAACCCCAGCTCGAGTCACTGCAGGTGCTTTACACTGTAAACCGAGCCAAACACCCCTGCAGTGCAGAGTACAAGTGGAGTCTGTCCAAGTGTTGGTGCGGTCTGTGAACTTCCCTTTACTCACACGCGCCCCAGATGAGTCCGGTTCCTCTCAAGGTTTCCTCCTCTTAACATCTCAGAGAGTCTTTTCCTCACCACCAATAGGGATGAATTCACACGCTTAACATCCGTATCCGCTGTTTAAACGTTTCTGTGATGTCAGACCAAAGAAGTGTTTATTTTAAATACCCAATAGCGTTAAAGCCACACTCGACGGTTAAGATCATGGATTTTCAGAACTGTACGGACGGGATACTTAAGATTCTAGAGAACATTTTGGTCGGGGTTTTAATCCTTCTGCAAGAAGGACTGCGTCAGTGCGGTGTGGCATGGATGCGATCAGCCTGTGGTACTGCTGAGATGTTCTGGAAGTCCGGGTTACTTTGATTGCGGCGTTCAGCTCGGGTCTGGACATGGCGCCCCAAATCCTCACTGCCCGTGGGAACTTCGCATCCTTCATCAGTGCGATCAGGTGATTCTTCAACGTGCTCATCTTACAACGGAAATCGTTCCGGGCGATACGATAAAGCCAGATAATCGTCTCGCCCTCATTTTGGATTTTTATTATTTATTTAAAAAAAGAATCTCAATTGTACCAAAGCGAGCCAGTAACAGACACCTTTGCACTCGGAAAACGTATTTATTATACCTTTAAATCCACCACGTACACGAGGGAGTGTGTGAACAGGACGAGCGGAAACACTGAACGAGTTTACGACTCGATGAGTTTATTAAATCAGATGACTTTTTTTTTTTATGCGATAAAAACATTACAAAGGTAACATGGTTCATCCTCGCGCATTAAATGACCGCACTTGCATTAAATGACCACACGGTGGCACTGAATTCCCCACAAAGCTGCGACTTTGTTCCATGCGGTCTTTTAAAAAAAAAAAAAAAAAACATAGTCCGAACATGTTTAATCCCCAAAAACACAAACATAGAAGTACTGACTGGCACGAGAAAACTCTCTCTCTGTCTCCGAGTGATATCCCAGGATGCACCGAGCGAGAGCGTCCGGAGAGAACGGAGCAACCGTTAGGGTGATTGATGACGTGACGTCCGGTACGTTTACTGTATAAGCGGACGTGACCGTGGAGCTCTCGCGAGATCGGATCCCGGCGATGCGTCCATGTGAATGTGGAGAAGAAGAAAAAAGAGGATTAGTGTTTAATGCTCCTTTTTAGCAAACTGCACACGAGTACGTCGGGATGAGTGCTGCACAGTGCGGCGGCGTCTGCTCCATCACCCGGGGGACGGGGGCGTTTTGCTCGTCGAGGCTCGTAGTGGATTCTGAGGCGCCGCAGGAAGATTATCCCAACCGAAATAAAAATAATTTAAAAAAAAAAAAATTAACAGTCTCGGGGCCTAACCTGCAGTCACGAACACGCCGACGTGAAGGAACAGCGATAGAAAAAAAAAAAAAAAAAAGTGCAGAGGTATACAAATTAAAAAATATAACCTAATCTTTAACATAAAAAAACACACGCTGACTGGTCTCGGGGGTCACTTCTCACAGAGACGTCAATCGGACTCGACGTAGCCCCGCCCCCTTTTATGATTCAAAGCGTCCGGTCAAAAAGTTAAAGAGTTCATGAACCCGGGCTCGGAGGAGTCAAAAGTTCATGCACAATAGAGAACTGGATGATTTGCGCGCGCACACACACACACACACACACAGCTCAGATTCGATATCAGATCCCCCACACACATAAAAAAAAAAACAACACACTCTATAGTGATGGAAGTCAGTCAGTCATGAAACCATACACATGCAGGGTGAACGAAAGGGCGTCTGGGGGAGGGGGAGGGCGGGGTTGAGCCTTTCTAAGTTATTAGCATCAGAAAGCTGAACGCCGGTCGTGGAGAATGAGAAAGATAAACATGGGAGACACAGTGAGCGGGGAAAGAAAGAAAAAAAGACTTAAGATTTCGACTCGCTCTTCGCTGTAGATGTCCAGAGAGGCTGCGCGTCTCGTAATCCTCAGATCATGACCACTTCCTCTTCAAGTAACTACTTCCTACTGTGCGCGTTACGCGTCTCTCAATCAAAATCACACGCTAGTGCACAACGTCGGACAACTGGGCAGTGTTTGGGTCGACATAACCGTGGAGTGTACAGTGAAAGACATGGACAACGCCATCGTGCGGCACAGTACGAGAGGGGCGGGGCTTGTAGCCACGCCGTCCGTTCAAGCAAGCGAGTGACCAGTCGCACTCCTGTAGGGCGTGGCCTGTCCGCCGATGAGAAACGTCCAAGTAACGCCTCTCTATACACCGAGCTGGAGATTTGATAAAACGTCGGACTGCAAGCGCCGCAGGAAGTCATTCGGCCCGATTCCGAATCGATATCGGGTCGTGACCAATTGAATCGTTCGAACTGAAAAGATCTCCACTGAACCGTCACTCTGCCGCTACACCGATTAGTGAATTCTTCCCATTGTGCAGATGACAAAATACTCGTTTCTCATTGGCTAGCTGGCATCTGAGATCAAGAAACCTCGAATGTGTTGCGAATGGACGAGCAGCGCCCTTACGCTTCGCCGCTGCGCCGGTCCATGCTAGACGTCACAGTATTATTACACACGCTACGATCAAAAGTGGCATAGCGAGGAAGCGAAGAAGAACCGCCCTCCGAGACGTAACCGTAGCAACGACCTTAGACTCGTCGACTATTAGCCGACACGGCGAATTCTCTCTCCGCCTATTGGTTCATTGTCCCGGGTTCTGATTCTCGCCAGCGTTACGCGACGACGCCACCGTGCTAGGGCACGGGTTAAAATTTGCCATGTTGTAAATTCCGGCGCTAAGATTGACGCTTATGTAGAATGCAAACACGTTCACGTGTGCTAACTTAAATGAACAGTGTTCATAAAAATTGGCACCCACTGTTCGGCTTCACTAAATAAATCTGTGACCAATTTACGCTTCGGCTTTTATGATCTCGGGATCACGAGACGTCATTTAACGGACAGCCCGGCCTCTCGGGACGTCCTTCTCCACTGATTTTTCTCGCTTTCTCTCCACGATCCAGACGTGACGAGACGCGAAAACCCTAAAAAAAAAAAAAAAAAAAACCAAAACCAATAAAACAAACATGATCTCCGAATACTTCCACACATCCATGTACAATATTCAAGGAGTCTCTAAAAGGCCTACTTGGCAACCACAGTCGTTAATACTCACTGGCGAAAAACCGGGAGACAGCGAGCTCCGGGTTTAAAGAGGACGCGGTCGGAGGGAAACACTAGTTTTGCAGGGGTCAGGCGTGGAGAAAGGAGGTTGTGTGTGTGTGTGTGTGTGTGTGCGCGCACGGTGTCGTCAGCAACACCGAGGGCCACACGACGCTTTTGACAGCTTTCGACACTGCTCCTGAACGCAGGAAGTCGGCTGGTTGGTGGTAAAAGGCACTAAGCGCTAGCCCTAGGCGACAAGAGAAGTGTACATTCGCTCATCTCTCATGTCTTGTTCATGTCTCCCTCCATCAAAAATACTTCTGTACAAAAATAAAAAAATATTAAAAAAGAGCCGGGTGTGAGAGCATGGCTACTTTCAGGGCGAACGCTCGAGTGCTGGAGGAAGTGGAGAGAAGGAAGCATGGAAAAAAAAAAAAAAAAAAAGGACAGGACGCACACAATTCTCTCTCTCTCGCACACTCGCACACACACACTCGCACTTCACACACACACACTCGCACTTCACACACACACACACACGTCATAGCAGGCTGTGGTTTGCGTCGTGAGCAAAACCGAAAAAGCGAGAGGACGGCCGTGCTCTTCGTCACACTGCGCTCAGGACCGTCACCACGTCAGGAAGCGCCGCTCCGACTTCATCGTGACTTCCCTCCTTCTCTCTCTCTCTATGTCTCTGTCTTCACGACACGTCGCTGTGGATTCCGTTTCACGCCGCCGCTTTTCCTCCTTTCTTTCACTTTTTTTCCCCCCTTTACCTCCAGCCACGCCTTTGAGCCCACCCTCAAGCCTGGTGCGGAGAATGAGGGCGAGCTCCGCCCCCGCCTCGGACCCGTCCCGCTTCCTGTCACGTGGCCGTGGCCTCGAGGTAGCTCTGCAGTTTGCGCACGGTCGACTCGTCCAGCGAGAACAGGTCGAAGTCGAACGTGGTGTTGGTGACGTTGAAGTGGCCCGTTTCCTCGATCAGGTTCACGATCTGCGGCGGGACAGAGAGACCAATCAGCTCGCAGATTTACACGTTGGCAAAAAAAAACCAAACAGAACCGCACGACTGTGCACAGCTGTTTACATGCAAAGCTTTTAATCGGCCTGATTTCAGACATTTCCACGTTATTCTTCCTCAAACCTTTAACAAGGTATTCAAATATTCATTCACACACCTAACACACACACAACCCACCTAACACACACACACACACACACACACACACACACACCTGCTGAAGGACATTTCGCTCTCTCAGTGCCATTAGTCTGCGATGGAGGTCCACTAACTCCTCTGTGTAAGCCTGAGAGAGACAGAGCACGAGCGACACACAGAGAGAGACAGACACACAGAGAGAGACACAGACACATACCAGTAAAAATATTACACATGGGAAAAACTGATTTTACACACACACACACACACACTATTTATTTATGTAATAACACTACACTATAATATCATAGAAGCTGGTTTTATTAAGATGCCATTTTATTACAATTTAGTATAATAAGCAGATTTTCCCCCTGATGTTTTATTGATGTATAGATATAGCCCAATAGGGAACAGCCCAATAGGGAACAGCCCAATAGGGAACAGCCCAATAGGGAACAGCCCAATAGGGTACAGCCCAATAGGGTACAGCCCAATAGGGAACAGCCCAATAGGGTTTAATTGGATGTTGTGCCTCATTTCCCCACAGAGGCTGAAAACGGTTCAACATTCACTCCATTATTCTGCTGTTTGTGTGCAGGATTCTTGTCCTTAACCTTGTGTATTTAACCTTTTGTAAACGCCCCCGAGTTCGTGCTGTATGCCAATTTATACCACGGACCAATCACAGCAGAGTATGTAAATAACATGCAAATGTCTCCCCCGTGTGTGATGGAAATACTGCGATTCTAAACGGTGCGTAAAACTAGGATGACTCGTCACGGCTGAAGTGCGGGGGAGAAGAAAAGAAAGAAAAAAAAAACGTTAAAAGCCCATTTTTCTGTTTACAAGGTAAGCAAAGTGTAAAGTGCTGGAAGAAAAATGTGGATTTACCCTTCCTACCTTGTCGTAGCCCTTCTTCATAACCTTCTCCTGCCTCAGACACGGCTCGGGACTTTTCCTCCCCGTCACCTGAACACACAGAGAAATTCTTTTACAAATAATAATAATAATAATAATAATAATGTCATTTTAAACCCGTTGTTCAGCGTAACTCTGGAAATAAGAGAGGGAGAGAGGCCCAGGAAGAAAAGTAGAAAAGCAAATAGAGTTGAGAAGAAATAAGCAGGTGAGAGAAAGTCAGATAACAAAAGTAAAGAAAGGAGGAAGAAGGGAGATCATATGGACAGAAACAGGAGAAATAGAGGGGGAGAGAGAGAGAGAGAGAGCACAGGAGAAGAGTAAATAGAGTGTGAGGGGGAAAAAAAAAAAGAGAGAGGAAGAGGCAGAGAGAGAGCCTGACAAGACGAAGAGACAGGAAGAGCACAAGAGAAGAAGACAGAGGGGCAAATAAAGAGAGAGAGCAAGATGAAGTAGAGAGAGATGGACAGAGAAAAACAAAGAAGGCGAGAGAAATGGGGAGAAACAGAGAAAGAGGGAGTGTGTGAGAGAGAGAGAGAGAGACACTGAAACAGTGAGAAACAGAGGGAGTGTGTGAGAGGTGGAGAGAGAGAGAGAGACACTGAAACAGTGAGAAACAGAGGGAGTGTGTGAGAGGTGGAGAGACACTAACCGAGGACAACACACAAAGTGGGATTAGAACGTACACCATCGAGGATGCTGTGAACACAGCAACTGGAGTCGCTCCGTGTGTGTGTGTGTGCGCGCGCGTGTGTGTTTGTTTCGTCCCCCTCCGAAACCACAGTCCCCCCCCCGAAACCACAGTCGTCCCCCCCCCGAACCGAGCTCCCCGATTGGCTGCCTTGGTTTGGACTCACCTTATTATTATTATTGTTATTGGTGGCGGAGGTGTGTTTGGGCGCAGGGGGTGGCGGGTCTCGGCCGGGTCGGTGTGGTCCGTCGCTGCTGTCACTCTCGCTGTCTAAACTCAGCCTGAAAATGGAAGAAGGTCAAAAGGTCAACTGTTCACACTTCACCCGCAACCAATCGGCTCGCACATCTTTCTACCCGCTGCTACAGATTGCAACACAGGGAGCGGCGAGAGCTGCACTCGAGTAAATGTTTACACTGTGCAAACAAATCTTTTCTTTCTCAACTCCTGCTCTATATGGAGGCTTAAAGATCCACACACACACACACACAGAGGGAGAGAGTGGGAATGGAAGAGAGACCTGGAGTCACGGTTAGGGGGGTTGTTCTTCACCGGCGTCTCGTCGTCCGAGCTGCTGTCGTCTTCGTCAGACTCCTCAGACTGCATGTCCTCCACCATTGAGCGCAGAGGTCCTGCGTGACGCAACAACTGATTCAACTTAACACAATCGCTCATGTGAAGCGGATCAGTGCGGTGATCTGGTACAGTGATTAAACGGTTAAAGAGTCAAGACGGTGACGATAACCAAGTTATCAGAACAGAGACAGAAACACAGAGAGAGAGAGAGAGAGAGAGAGAGAGAGAGAGAGAGAGCAGACAGAGAGAGAGAGACAGCAGAAAGAGAGAGAGAAACAGGTAGACAGTATGAGAGTGAGACAGAGAGTGAGAGAAACTGAGTGAGAGAGACAGACAGCAGAGAGAGAGAGATCGGTAGATTGTATGAGAGTGAGACAGAATCAGTGAGAAACGGAGTGAGAGACAGACAGCAGACAGAGAGAGAGAGAGAGAGAGAGAGAGAGAGATTGTATGAGAGACCGACAGCAGATAGAGAGAAAGAGAGGTAGACAGTTTGAGAGTGAGACAAAGAGAGAGACAGCAGAGAGAGAGGTAGACAGTATGAGAGTGAGACAAAGAGAGAGACAGCAGAGAGAGAGGTAGGTTGTATGAGAGGCAGACAGCAGATAGAGAGAGAGAGAGAGAGGTAGACAGTATGAGAGTGAGAAAGAGAAAGAGAGAGAGAGAGGTAGATTGTATGAGAGGCAGACAGCAGAGAGAGAGAGGTAGATTGTATGAGAGGCAGACAGCAGACAAAGAGAGAGACAGCAGAGAGAGAGGTAGACAGTATGAGAGTGAGACAAAGAGAGACACAGAGAGAGAGAGGTAGATTGTATGAGAGTGAGACAAAGAGAGAGAGAGAGAGGTAGCTTGTATGAGAGGCAGACAGCAGAGAGAGGTAGACAGTATGAGAGTGAGACAAAGAGAGAGACAGCAGAGAGAGAGAGAGAAAGAGGTGCACTGTATGAGAGGCAGACAGCAGAGAGAGAGAGAGAGAGAGAGAGAGGTAGATTGTATGAGAGGCAGACAGCAGATAGAGAGAGAGAGAGGTAGACAGTATGAGAGTGAGACAAAGAGAAAGACAGCAGAGAGAGAGGTAGATTGTATGAGGCAGAGCAGAGAGAGAGAGACAGCAGAGAGAGAGGTAGACAGTATGAGAGTGAGACAAAGAGAGAGACAGCAGAGAGAGAGAGAGAGATTGTATGAGAGGCAGACAGCAGAGAGAGAGAGGTAGATTGTATGAGCGGCAGACAGCAGAGAGAGAGAGACAGTATGAGAGCGAGACAAAGAGAGACAGCAGAGAGAGAGAGAGGTAGATTGTATGAGAGGCAGACAGCAGAGAGAGAGAGGTAGACAGTATGAGAGAGACAAAGAGAGAGAGAGAGGTAGATTGTATGAGAGGCAGACAGCAGAGAGAGAGAGAGAGAGAGAGAGGTAGACAGTATGAGAGTGAGACAAAGAGAGAGAGAGGTAGCTTGTATGAGAGGCAGACAGCAGAGAGAGAGAGAGAGGTAGACAGTATGAGAGTGAGACAAAGAGAGACAGCAGAGAGAGAGGTAGATTGTATGAGAGGCAGACAGCAGATAGAGAGAGGTAGACAGTATGAGAGTGAGACAAAGAGAAAGACAGCAGAGAGAGAGAGGGGTAGATTGTATGAGAGGCAGACAGCAGAGAGAGAGTGAGAGAGAGAGGTAGACAGTATGAGAGTGAGACAGAGAGAGACAGCAGAGAGAGAGGTAGATTGTATGAGAGGCAGACAGCAGAGAGAGAGAGAGAGAGAGAGATTGTATGAGAGGCAGACAGCAGATAGAGAGAGAGAGAGAGAGGTAGACAGTATGAGAGTGAGACAAAGAGAGACAGCAG
>JAFFST010053482.1:2122-12464 GCA_022414735.1 Noturus placidus
CCCACGATTAGCGGATTAGTGGACAACCCGCTCTACCGACTCAGCCACAGCCGCCCTATATATTTATATATATATATATATATATAATCATGTGACGCGCTTAATTGCCATGTCACCTGATCATGGCAGGCCTATAAGTAGAGACATGATTTTACACAAGCTTCAGATACCGGTCACGCGCCAAGGCGTTCCCATACTGTTATGCTAAATGCAACGTCGAAATTCCCTTTGAAAGTGAACTGAATCCCAGAACTTCTATGGATTATTTACAGGATTCTGAGCTGATTTTCCGGGACCGTTTTCAGGGAGTTGAATAATTTTGAATAATTTTAAATAATAAACGGCGGCTGTGGCTCAGTCGGTAGAGCGGGTTGTACACTAATCCACTAATCGTAGGGTTGGTGGTTCAAATCCCGGCCCGGGTAACCCCATGCCGAAGTGTCCTTGGGCAAGACACTGAACCCTAAGTTGCCCCCAATGGCAAGCTAGCACCTTGCATGGCAGCTCTGCTACCATTGGTGTGTGAGTGTGTCTCATTTGTAAGTCGCTTTGGATAAAAGTGTCTGCTAAATGAATAAATGTAAATGTAATTTTGAAACTGGAGAAATCATTATAAGTTGCATTTTCAGTTGAATTTGGGGAAACCACTTGAAGCATTTGTTGTATTGAACTATTTCAATTGCTTTTGTTTTATATGTTTATTGCAAACAGCTGAAAGAAAAGCAGAAGAATAGAGTCTCACCTGACCACAGTAAGCCAATAAACTGGAATGATTTACACAGATTTCAGATACTGGTCACACATGGAGGCGTTCCCACAGCGTGAAAGTGCTTGTGTTGAATGACCATGATCTCCACATTGTTGAAAAAACACACAAGATATTTGTATTTATTTTGACCGAACGTTTTTCATATCCCTGAATTAGTGAATTGATTTGATCTAGTTGTAAAACCAAATAATATTACACATTTTTCTATCTAAAGATATGGCTGTTTTCATCGTTGTCCTTATTGCTGCTTTCCATCTTAGTGTTGTAATATTTATGCTATGATTTAGGTCCTATTAGAATATTCAGTATGGCATTAATTATTCAGAATACATTATAGTCATTGGCTGCCTTTTCATTTGTATTAATATCATTTAGCAGCATGCTTCCTGTCAAATGAAAATGCATGCAGTTATTCAAACGTATTAAACAGCAGCATTCCCAGCGTAGTACCAGTTATTATACTGTATATAGCACTGCTATGAAACATCCTCTGGAATTTGGTGTGTTTGCGTGTTAAGTTTGTGTGACTTAAGTCATATGGGATGCAATAGGTACAAGAATCTGTCATGAAGATGTTTAAGGTGGTGACATTCAGGACACATTGGGCCGAGGCTAATCAATACCTCTTCATCTAAACCACCGAACTGTACATCTTTCAACAATTTTAGTGTAAGTGCTGTCATTGTAAATGTGCACTATCAAAAGCCCGATCTCAACATGGTTCTGCCTGAATGTAGAGTGACTGTTCTGTTACCGCTTTCATGTCGAGCTCTTCTTTGTTCCTCATATCTTCTTTCATCTGCAGGCTTGCACTGTGTGACTGGCAGAAATATTTGAACTGTAAGAACTGCTGAAAGAGAACATCTCATCAGTAGTGACACGGGGAAATGTGTCAGCATAACAAAATATTTTTTAAATATATTTATGCATGTAGTTTAGTGGAGAAGAGACAGTCGTGATTTTAATCCTTTTTTTTTTTATAAGCATTGGCACTGCAGCAGTGATTGGGCTTATTTAATTCCTGACTAGTATTGTACTCCAAACCGAACTATATATTTTTTGTACTCCTTAATCTCATTATTTGAATACATGCATACAGGTTTGAGTGATATAGACAAAAGATTATGTCATAAAAGTATTTATACCACACTGCTGTTGAAGTTATGATTATGATTGATCATAAGGTGTTTTGAGTTTAATTTATGTTTAATAGGTTACCTGTATTTTACTGTGCTCATAATAGTACATTATCATTTCTATAGTGATAAGTTACACAGGTACGTGTGTGTGTGTGTGTGTGTGTGTGTGTGTGTATATATATATATATATATATATATATATATATATATATATATATATATATATATATATATATAAAAAATTTGGAATGAGTCTTCACTGTTAGTACTTTGTAACAGTTGAGGGAAAGCTTTTATGGTTTGCTTACACTAGAAAGTCTTCAGGATGAAGAGCGTTCTTGGTAACAAACACACGTAATTTCTTTGTCTTATTTGAAAACAGGAAGTAATTTGTTTCACTAACATTTCATAACATTAAACTAACTATAAAATGGTGAAAAGTGTGATACAGTATGTTGTGATCCTTGGCAACCTGCCTATAACTAGGCAGGTTGCCAATGCTCACAACATACTGTATGGAAAAAAAAATTAATCTTAGCCAGGGGAAATATAGTGAATATAGGATCTAGAATTTCTTATAAGATTACAATAAACCAAAAATAAGATCATATTTCTAGACATTATTACTTATTTCTAGCTTGTAGTTTTCTTATTCTATTGGCAGATAATTTTGCTTCTTTCTAGAAAGAAATGCTTAAAATGACCAACATTTTTTGCCAATAGAAGAAGACATATTTCTAGCTTAAAATGAGTACAAATGGCTTGAAATAGGTTTTATAATCTTATATTTGGTTTGTTGTCATACTAGATAATAGGAAATACTGTACTATATAAATTTGACTATATTCAAGGTATTTCCACTTGCTAAGATGTCCCTTTTTGCAGTGTATATGAAGGAAGACGAATTAAACCCAATAGTACGATTAACTACTACTTCAGAAAGCAGTTCTTCGAAATTTTACTTATTTTGCAGACAGCCTGATCCTACTTATTTGATAATACTTATTTGTCTTTATAAAACACAGAAATGCAGATTTGAACATTTGCTTGCATGCATTTTATGATGATGTTGAAAACCCAAAATAGCTGTTAATAAAGTCCATTTTGAAAAACAATGACAGAGAGAGAAACACCGAATTAGTCATTGACCTTTCCTGCTAATGAGGCTCATTTGATTTAAAAAACAAAAAAACTAAACTTTTTATGTATTTCCAAGTTGCAACCCCTAAACACTTATGGGTTGCAGCTCACAGTGAGAAGGTAAGTGTTTCATGATGTGGAAGAATGATCTCTGTTTCTAAAAGAATGTGAGCTTAAATTGCTCAGCAAGATTTCAGACATTTAGCAAAGAATAATGTCCTGTTATATACACTGCAAACATGCCTTTATTAAAACAAGCAATACACACCTGCTCGCAGTATACAGTATCTCACAAAAGTGAGTACACCCCTCACATTTTTGTAAATATTTGATTATACCTTTTCATGTGACAACACTGAAGAAAATACACTTTGCTACAATGTAAAGTAGTGAGTGTACAGCTTGTGTAACAGTGTAAATTTACTGTGCCCTCAAAATAACTCAACACACACATTAATGTCTAAACTGCTGGCAACAAAAATGAGTACACCCCTCAGAGAAAATGTCCAAATTGGGCCCAAATAGCCATTTTCCCTCCTCAGTGTCATGTGACTTGTTAGTGTTACAAGGTCTCAGGTGTGAATGGCAAGCTACACGATTGCTGTGTTTTGACCTTCACTGTGTATGTAGCCAGATGAGGAGTGTGTCCTTGTATATCCTGGGATATTTGCAAGAATGAGAGTAAGCTGCTCTTTTCTCTAAACAGCATGTCGGACTCCTATTCCACTCCAAACATTAATTTCCTAAAACCTGCCAACAGCACACTTCACACTAGTGTGTATTCAGCTTGCACTACATAAAAACCTTTAATACTACAGTATTCAAAAAGAAGGTTTTTTTTTTTTTTTTTTTTTTTGCTTTTTACAGATACTATGTCTACCTGAAGTGGTCTCATTGGACACATTTTTAATTTGAATAGTCCACTGTAGACAACAGTGAACAAACTCTAGAGACAACACCATGTCAGATGACTGTAATCAACCTCTTAACCTATCGAGTAATTCTAAACAATGTCAACAGTTTATGGTTGTTGATATTTCATCGATAATATATACACACGGTATAGAGCAGGAGTGTTAGACAAATTTGTAAAGTTCCAGTTCTATGAAATTTCTTGGTTCAGATAACTGACTGAATGGCAACAACAGTCACCATTAAGGATTAGCTTATAGCTATAAATAAGAATGTAATGTGGTTATATTTTGTTTCGTAGAGGCGTTTCAGGTTATGGCTATTGACTAGTGACCCAGACTCTGATAACATGATAATTTCTGTTAATGTGACTCCATTGTCTGCATGAGCTTGGATCACTCAAATTGATTCCGTAAGCATAATGTGTTACGATTCCCCCTGTTGGCCAGGTGTGACACTGCACCTTGGCTGGTGCTGGCGCCCTCTGGTGGCCGAACACTGGCAGTGACTATCCCTAGCACCTGGACTTTATGTGTCTCCATCCCAGTGTGCCGGTGGACTCCATTTCCCATCAGCCACTGCAGCTCACATGGGTTCACTGTGGGTCATATGGATTCTGGCACCTGTTCCTTGTTTTGTTAATGAGCACTGGGGGGTATATATAGTGCTGGTAGAGCATGTAGTATTTGTCTTTCGTTGTGTGTGTGTGTGTATAGACTCCTGTTACCGTGTTTTGAAGTCAGCCTGAGAAGTAGGTTTTGTTCACTGTTTATCCGCTTGAGAAGTAGGTTTTGTTTCATGTTTATTAGCTTGAGTATTTTTGTTTCTAGTCCTTGTTTTAGGGTAGCGTATTTGTATTGTCTTTATTTGTGTTGTTTTGGAGATCACCCAAATAAATACGCAAAAGCCAGTCTGCGCCTGTTTCCGCTTCATCCAACCTCACCGTGACATAATGTAGTAATTTTCTATAATCACAGGTCTATCGTTAGAGGATCTTCATTGTATGATCTGACATGGAGAATTGCAGAGTCTGTTATAAAATATGGCCGATAATTTTTTGGGATTATCTCATACAGAGTGACAATTAATATTCTTAGACCAATGAAAAACCTATGAACTCTTACAGTGTAAAACTCGATTCATCTGACCAGAGGCATTAAATAAAAAAAAAAACAGCACCTATTAATATTAGTGAGAACTCCTCCCTGTGTTAGTCTCTTGTCTGATGTGCTGCATTCAGCCAAATCATTTATATAATTTAATTTTGGCTGTTTGTTTCTATTCACTGGCTTTGCATCTGGATTGCCATTTATTTTGGATAGTCCAGTTTTATTTATTTTTTTAGTTCTAATACTTCAAGTGAACCCGATTAATACATTTTTATGCTAAACATAATTTCATATGTTGAGAATAAGCTAATAATCTAGTCTATAGATCGTTTATAGAGTGCCTAAAGAGGACTATCCAAATAAAGAGCCTCTTTACCATTTTCCCATGAACTTATGATTTTATTTATTACTTAAATGATGTTCTGAGAAACCCAGCCCAATGTAGGTTAATTACAAATGTGCTCTGTTTACAACTAATAAATAGTGCAATCTCGTTAGAGTGCCATCACTTAAAAAATCTGAAAGGTGAAACTCATCTTTCTAATTAGGACTGCAATCGAGTCTCTTTTTCCTCGGTTTGACCTCCACGTAGTGTGCAGACTGCAGCAAACAATTGATTAAGCAATTATTTTAATTGACTGTAATGCGTGTCCATGTGTGTGTTTCAGCGATTGGGTGTGTGCAAGTGTGAAAGTATGATAGTAAAGCGCTCGGTGCTTGGTAATGGAGAATGTCAGTGCTGTTAATAGCTTCACTCTTAACAATATAGTCTCCTTTCTCTAACTGCAGTGGGCCTCATACATGGTGTGAGGGTGTACTTACCAAATTAAAGCTCTAACTCAACCTGAAAGCTTTATTAGAGTGGCCAACAACTGTTGTGCTGCATCGGAGAATGTACACACTTTATGGAATTTTAAATAAAAATTAATGATAATGCTGCTAAATGGTTAATGGGTGCATTCACCTGAAGTGAGAGCTCAAGAGACACACTACCGCGAGTTCACTTTTATAAACACAAATGAGATTTTTGATTATTCATACTTTGATTTGAGCTACAAGCAAATATAAATTTGTATTTACGACTTGTGCTTAGTGTGTTGCTTTTATCCCGAAAACCAAAAGTCAAGGTGCTCAGAGATGTCAGACTAAGATTCCTTTGTTTCAGACCCCTTAATCTTAGTATTTTATCCGTAATTAGATATTGACCCTTAGGAGATGCATGAAAGACACACTGAAATACCATTTAAATGACCAAACTGTCCAATCTTTCTCTCCCCCCCCCTCGCTTTACCTCTGCCGAAAGAGATTTCATTATCTGATTTGATCCTCAGAGGACAAAAGATTCGTATTAAGTTCATTCAGGTTCTACCCTTCACCTCCTTGATGGGAAGAAACAAGTGCACTGAAAGGGGACTGTCAGAGGGAACAAAATCTCATTGGCAATGATGTCCTCACTTAGGAATTGTCGGGTTAGTAGGACTATCTGCTCGAGTTGTCTCTCTGGGTCTGACCCAAGGAAACATGCACACACCCTCAGAAAATAGAGACTTTTGGATCTTTTTGTCTTTAAAAAGCAGGGCACACTTTGATACTATCTGCTCATGGGGTGGCTGTGTGAATTTGTAACATACAAAGTGTTATTTGGGACCTGAAAGGAGAAAGAGTGTGAAGAACAGCAATTTGAAGGTGCCATGGTGGTCAGATCTAGGCTTGTAAACAGGACAGGGTTGGGCGTGTCTAGTTGTGGACTGTCACTTTGGTTTCGGCTGGAATGGAGCACAATGAGCCTGGCACTTCTGGTACATATTCAGAGCAAATCATGTTTATCCATCCATCGATTTTCCATACCACTTATCTTACACATGGTCCACAGGGAGCCTGTAGTCTATTTTGGGGAACTTGGGGCAAAAAGCAGGAGATAACCTGGAGAGGGTGCCAATCCATCACAGGGCACAAATGTACACCCATTAACACACTTTTGACTAGGGGAGGAACCCGGAGTATCCAGCGGAGATCCCCAGAAGCACATGGAGAACATGCAAACTCCGCAAACACAGAGCAGAGGCAGGCTTTGGACCCAGAACTCCAGAGGTATGAGGCAAACGTGCTAACCACTAAGCCACCTTGGCCCCCCAAATCATGCTTATGCTCTAATTAAATATAACTGAATAGAAAACTACAACCACCATAGTATATCCTGTCTGGTCATATCAAGGACAACCACAGAATATGACAGACTGAGGGGAAGACTTTGATGTTGCATAATTCTCTGTTACAGTTATGCTCATAAATTTACATACCCCTTGTATCATCTGCAAAATGTTTATAATTGAAAAAGAAATATGAGGGATCATTGAAATAGCATGAAAATTCTGAAAATTCCTCCTGGTCCTGCACATTCTTTACTTTTTCAGGATCTTCTGCATATTTGACCCCTTTCCAACAGCGGCTGTATGATGTTCAGATCCATCTTTTCATATCTAGGACAATTGATGGATTCATATAAAACTATTATAAAAGGTGAAAACATTCACTGATGCTCAAGAAGGTAATTCAGATCCAGGGGGGTGTAAACGTTTGAACAAGATGATGTAAATTGTTAATTTCTGAGCACAACTGTATACCACAGAGAATTCTTGATGTTGAATTCTCGATTCTGATTGGTCAGCAGTTGTTGATGAATTTTCTATACCAGCAGCTGGCTGCAAGGTTTATATTAATGGATTCATTTTGGGGAGGCATGATGGCTTAGTGGTTAGCAAATTTGTCTTGCACCCACTGGGTACTCCGGTTTCCTTCCCCAGTCCAAACACATGTTTTGTAAGCTGACTGGTATTTCCAAATTGATAGTGTGTAAAAGGGTGTGTGAATGTGTGTATGATGGGTTGGCACCCCATCCAGGGTGTCCCCCTCCTTGTGCCCTGTGACCCTGTGTAGGATAAGCGGTACAAAAAATGGATGGATTCATTCTAATACATTATCATTTCTGTAGTATCAACTAAGTTCCATTAGTATGACAGTAATCGCCATAATCCAAGCACAATAATTAACAGGCTAAAAAAGCCTGTTATTTACAAAAGAAAGACATCTAAATGTAGATCTTATGAAGTTAATATATTCTTTAAGGATAAGTTTATTTAACATTAATTAAATAATGAAGGAGTCTTCAGTATCAGCACTTTGTAAGAGTCAGTAAGTTTTCTGACACTGAACAGAGAATTGTAATATGACCAGCGGTTTTTTTTTTTTTGTCTTCTTAAAGAGAGGCTCATACGAGAATGACTGTTTGTTTATTGCTGCTATAATGTAAGTGATGTTCCACCACTTTAAATGTAATTAGAAGTGGAATAAGAGAAATAAAGTACTTCAAGGCATTCTGTTATAGGAAAGTAATCCATGTTGAGGTGGTATCATTATTTATAGCTAGGCAGTAGCATCACTAACAAAGCAGTAAGCTAGCTAGTTTAACTCAATACAACTCAAAATAACTTTTTCAAAAAAAATATGATGGTAGCATTGCTCCATTTTAATTAAGATTCTCATAATTACCTCTTGTTGACAGAGTAGTGGTGCTAATTGCTGCATTTCATATCTTAAAGTACAAAATATACATTCTAATTCAAGACATTCTGTAGCTGTTTATTGCCTGTTGTTTGGAAACACGACAAATGACTCAAGGAGGCAACTGACTGCCAACAAGGGCAAACTCTTTACGAGAATGTTTGAGAATTTGTGCATGTTGGGCAGCTTCTTTTAATTAGTTAATATTTGTAATTAGCAAAAGAGGTATATTAATCATGGCTGTAGCATTAATTTAGCTCAATACACAATATGCAGCATGTGAAGACTAACAGAGCGTCAAGTTCAGGGACAAAATGTTTAGTCGGAAACGGAGAAGTAAGAAACATAATATGGAAGAGGGTTGTGCATTGTATGTGTCTGTGCATTGTGTGTGTCTGTGCTCTTGTGTGTGGGTGTGCTAAAGACTGAATTTATTAAAACAATTAATATGAGCACAGGACTTATCTGTTTGAAGAAGTATCTTATCTGTTTGAGGAATTTTTAATTTTCTATACCCAGTATATGTCATGTAAAGGGCGGCTGTGGCTCAGGTGGTAGAGCGGGTTGTCCACTAATCCACTTATCGTAGGGTTGGCGGTTCGATTCCCGGCCCACATGACTCCACATGCCGAAGTGTCTTTGGGCAAGATGCTGAACCCTAACTTGCTCCCGATGGCAAGTTAGCACAATGCATGGCAGCTCTGCTACCATTGGTGTGTGAGTGTGTGTGTGAATGGGGGAATGAGACACAGTGTAAAGCGCTTCGGATAAAAGCTATATAAGTGCGCCATTTTCCATTTACCATGTAATGGAGGCTAAGATGGAAGCAAGTGCAGGTGTGGCAATTTAATAAAACAATATGAAGTACAATGTAGAAAACAAAGTCCAATGTAGGCTAGCGTCAAATGATAAGTGAAACGACAGAGAATAGTAACTGAACATGATACATATGTAGGTGTTCTGCAGCTGAAGATGTCTTGCAGTATATGGAAGTGGTAGCTCACTGATTAAGACTTCCAACTGCTGGTTGAAAGCAGAGGTCGACCGACAACTACGTTGGGCAATACTTGCCGATAACCAATTAATCAACCGATAGTTTTTCAAATTGGTACAGAATGAAAACATTACACCCATAGTAAAATATTGCTAAACTGTGTTACAAAAAAAAAAAAAACAGTACTGACTGTACTAGGAAAATGTACTGTGCTTTTAAAAATGAAATAAATATATGAACATAAATATGAATAAAGTAATAAAATAAATAAAAGATATACATCCAAACTGAACCAAAAAGTAACACTCCATATAACAAATACAAATAAAGACATCCAAAATGAATAATAACAAAAAACACCTCAAATAACACAACAGACGACTAATTACTACTTTAAAATTGTTATCTGATTACATTACTGATTACA
The DNA here is from genome assembly GCA_022414735.1 of Noturus placidus. Taxonomy (NCBI): domain Eukaryota; kingdom Metazoa; phylum Chordata; class Actinopteri; order Siluriformes; family Ictaluridae; genus Noturus; species Noturus placidus. The sequence goes on from JAFFST010053482.1 coordinate 12,174, forward strand.
ACATGTCATCAGATTACTAGTTACTTTACGTTCACGTTACTTTCAAAACCTACAAAAATACACTACAATATGAAACTACAAAGAGTTCTTTCAATAATCGTAGTGCACGTCAGTGTATGACATGATCAGAAAATCAGAGGATTAAAAATTGTTAAAAAATAAATAAATTAATTAATTAATCAATTGATTGAAATTGAAATGATGGAAAGTCTAGTCAGGGTAGGCTAGAGTGAATAAATACGTTTTAAGTCTAGACTTAAACACTGAGACTGTGTCTGAGTCCCGAACACT
>JAFFST010053482.1:15572-27949 GCA_022414735.1 Noturus placidus
GAGAGAGAGAGAGAGAGAGAGTGAGAGAGAGAGAGAGAGAGAGAGAATAAGCTGCTTTAGGACAATGTCCATGGTAAAAGCGCTATACACATAAACATAACATGCTTCAATAAGTTGTACATTGTGTGAATGTATTTTTCTATGAGACTGGGTTGGAAAATCCGTGACCATCAACAAACCTTAGCAAACAAGCAGCTTAGGTGTTCAGAAAGACATATTTTATGATATTAGATTAAGGTTTGTGTTACTCCAGCAGTGCACCTGTAAGAATCTAATTCTCTGGCCCTTGGGTTGGTATAGTGAAGAATGGTCAATGTAATCCAAATAACATGAGATTAAAGTGGCATGACACTTCAAATCAAAGAAGGCTGACTGAGATGTGAGATGACTCCGCAGCAGTCAGTCATCCAAACTGCCTGTAATTGCTTTGGGGGGGCGGGCGGCAAAATAGAGGTAAATAAATTTTAAAAAAGCACAAGAGCCACTCCACTTTTCATCTTGCGCTCTTTCATCTGAGAAGCAGATGGCGGAAGAGGTCGATGCTTTGAAAGGCGAAGATTGCCGAGCAGCATGAGGTCGCACTTGAGGGAAACAGTTTAGACTTGAAGGTTTGCAGAGAATATGGGCTCCAGACCAGCTGGATACAGCTGCTGTGATCTTTTTGCTTTCATTTGCATTTTTAGTGGCAAAAGGTATTCTGATGCATTCTGAGTTTTACAAAATACAAATTCCTAAAGTACAAATGCAGAAGCTGGACACTTTCACCAACTTATGCCAAGAAGGCTCCTTAAATCTGGGTATATCTTGTACTGCTCTGGTGCCTTAGATGTAAGACCAAAGTAACAATCAAAAATTAACCCGAATCCCCATGAGCATACGAGCACAATTGCCCTTATTATACCGTTTTAATTGTTGGTTACTTGTAGTGTGCAACTGCTGTGAAATGGTGGTTCAGAATCCTTGGCTTTTTTCAGCCTGGCTTGCTGTGTGAACCCCTCTTTAGTTCCTGAGAGACATGTTAATAGGGCGGCTGTGGCTCAGTCGGTAGAGCGGGTTGTCCACTAATCCACTAACCGTGCGGTTGGCGGTTCGAATCCCGGCCCGGGTGATCCCATGCCAAAGTGTCCTTGGGCAAGACACTGAACCCTAAGTTGCCTCCGATGGCAAGTTAGCGCCTTGCATAGCAGCTCTGCTACCATTGGTGTGTGAGTGTGTGTGTGAATGGGTGAATGAGACACAGTGTAAAGCGCTTTGGATCCAAGTGCCTTGGATAAAAAAGCGCTATATAAGTGTGCCATTTTAATATTGTCAAAGTGGTGTGCTTCTTTTTTAGAAGGCTAATTTCAGTTTTTTTCATCTCCTGGCATTCATGTTATGAGTGCGGATGGCACCAATACTGACTCTCCTCTATGGGCAGTGTAGTGGACAATAGTGGACAGGCCTTTCATGTAGGAATCCAAGCACCAGAGAGACATCTGCTTTGCCTGGCAGAATCATAATGAAACTGATATTGCCACACAATGCGGTTAGCTTAGCAATTATAGCAGATTAAGTTTCATTAGCCAACTGAATTGTAGTAAATGGCATAAGCATGCTAATTGACTGAGTACTGCTTTGTTATGCAAGAACAGCTGGCAATAATTTATTTGAAGATAACCTATATTGAAGCATCATAACACATTCCTAAGCACTGCATAAATATTTAATTATTCATTACATCCAATTAAATTTATTTGTATAGCAATTTTAACAGTGGACATTGTTACAAAGCAGATTTACAGAAATATATCAATTCCGGATATACATTTTAAATGTATAAATTTATTTGTATTGAACAAGCCAGTGGAGATGGTGGCAAGGAATAACTCTCTGAGACGACAGGAGAAGGAATCCTTGAAAAGACCCAGACTCAAAAGGGAACCCATCCTCATCTGGTTGACAATGGACAGTGGGATTATGAAGAATTTCCCTTCTATAACTGTATATTATTGTATAGCTAAAAAAAAAGTGCAATGGTGTAAACAGGAACTAATGAGTTATTTCTGAATTCATTATCGTTTTATCTTAAAGTCTCTTGTCTCAATGTGAAATTATTCACTGTACAATGATGAAGACGTGAACGCAAACATTTTTTACCAATTGCAGTCCTACGGCTATCCAAGGAAGAACATCCACAGCCGGCTTTATGGTTTCTATGTGGTACCATCCATAGTAATCTCATGCTGAACTTTAGGCTGTCGATTTGGGGCCATCCTCAACAGCAGCAAGTGATATTCAGGTGACAAAAACTAGGGCAATTGATCTATGAGAGTTGATCTATGATATACAAGTATATTGCTTTGTTTTTATATGGCATGGAGATGAAAGAATAAAGGACACCCTATCAGAGTTGGCAGCAAAATTTAGATTGTTTTGGTTAGATAGATTTTTTGATATAGTTTAAAAGAAGGTGCCGCCAAAATTATCAAAATGAAATTGAAACAATTTGTGCAAATACGGGCTATGGAAACAAATGAAAAGTGTATACTATATTGTACTATATAATGTACAGAAACATTTCTTTTAAGGTATTTTGTAAAAATTGGTAGGGGAAATGTGTATCGCAGATACTGAAAATTAGAAATGCATGTGCACTATGGTAAACTTGTTTTTCCACAAATAAATAAATAAATAAATAAATGAGACATAGAAGAAAAATGTGTCTTTCTTTCGAATGCATGAACCTTTTCCTCAAGAACTTTTTGCATGATATTTGAGTTGTAGTTGGGCTGGAACTTTTGCAGACTATCATTGCATTCATGAAATATTGAGAGAATTTTATGTTTTGAGCCATGTATTTTATCTATAAACTTCCTGGAACAGAGACGATACTTTAGCCAACATTTTGGAGATCCATTTGCATTGAAAATTATAATAAAACACAGAGGTGCCAAGATGTACTGTTTAACTAAACATGAATGATATTCACCAAGCAGCAAAGCCAACTCACTGAAGAGGAAAGGATGCGGTATGGGTAAAATTGTCATTTTAACATTCATCCCATAATGATATAACTATTGAAATGTTTTAAATTAAAAAGGTTGTCTTCTCTTCTATATCTGAGACAGTAATAAGACGGTCAAATAAAACCTCCAATGTTATAATAAGGGAATATGTATGCTATGTATGCTATAAATGTTATTATAGCACATGATAAGTACAAAGATACAAAATACAATAACATTATTGGATACAACAAAGGGTTACATGAGAATTCATATCCTTTGCCATTTCATCAACACTATTTGTACATTTATTTATTATGTACAAAGCAGCTATCATAGCTGTCAGTGTAACATTGCCCAACCACTGAACCATAAACCACAAGCCAAAAGGTCTTTGGTTGAATCCCAGCCTGTCTTGGTTTTCCCAGAGTGAGTATTGCTGAAACAAGCACCACTGGACTGGAAAGAGCACTTTTGTTTTTGGGATGTAGCTCGGCAAGGTCAACAAGCAAGGAATGCTATCATTGCCCTTCAAATACACAACAGCAAAAGAATACCAGAAGTTCCAGATGTGCAGTAAGTTATCAGTAACTTTCCAGTTAATATAGCTCTCCTACACGTATATAATGCAAGAAAACAACAACAACAACAAAAACAAACATAATGTAGACTTAATGTCGAAATTATCCCAACATTAGAACATAGGGTTGCCGTGTGGTTCTTTGAATATTTAAAGCGCACCTATTATGGTTTTGAAAAATGCCACATTTTTGTTTTCAAGTTCTTGTACAATAGATTTACATGCATCCAAGGTCAAAAAACATTTTCCGTTTAACATTAATTCCGACCCCGCCATCCCCCCGTCACAAACATCTTGTTAAATGATCCGTTTGAAAGGATTCATTCTAAACTCCTCCTTTCAGAAAGCATACTCTGCTCTGATTGCTCAGATGTCCCAGTTTGTTATGATTGGTCTACAGCTGTCAGCGTGTGTCAGAAATGAAACGTCCACTACCATAACGAGTTTCATCTCCGTCTGTTCGCAAGCAGCCAAAGAAGACCAGAAGCAGGGTTTTATTTGTTGCTGCAAACCTATGTAGGTTAGTACAGGAAGTAAGTATGAAATCACTAACAACACATTTCATATACTTGGAACCTTCTCTGATATGGAAACACTGTAGGGTTCTCCAAGGAGGCCTTGAAGGGCAATCAAATGGGTTTCTAACCCCATTTATACACAGGATATGATGGAATCTTTACCAACATGCCAGTATGGATGGGATATACTACATATTTATTTCTACATTATTTGTACTGGTAAATTTATAGAAGTCAAAATATGGTGTAACCTTTCCAAATGCATATGTGTGCATGCTAAAAATATTACTGACATAACAGATTCAGACAGAACTAAAATCCTAGAGATAATCTAGTAATAATTACATATCCTCATTTTACTGTGTAAAATAAATCTAATACAATTGGCTTTAGGACTATCAAGAATCAAGCAGAGCTACAAATCTATTCTTATCTTAGTCTTGTCTTGATACTCCAGCTCTGGGTTGTGTTGTCTTTTTTTAATTCAAAGAATGATGTTTTCTCCTAAGCTTTAATTTCAAATCATCCAATTTACTGGAATTTATCATTTACCAAGAGTGATTAGAGTGACAACATCAAAGAAGACTAGAGTTGATGTTATCTTCATCATCCTTGCTGTTCCAGATGAAGGTCAAAGCTGCATGAGTTCTGTCTAAAACTAACTCACAGCATGAACATTCGAACAGTCTGCTTTGTGCTTCAGCTAAGCGTTCTCTTCCAGGTCAGCCAGGGAGTTGTGAATCTCCAGGAATCTTAAAGAAAGTGAATGTGAGAGATAAAGGTGTGTAGATAGCCAAAGCACCTGCTGGAACTCTAATTTAAGCGGAGAGTGGTGTCAGCTGTCTGACCATGGCCCTGCTGGTAACAAGCACCTGAGAGCCATCCAATGCTGGTCTTCATCATGCAACACTGGACAGCCCCAGGGAGAGTGGATTGAGCTTGAGTTAGATAGCTCCCAACTGTATTTCAAACTGTGTCCTCTTTTTCTGCCTCTGCCTGACCTGTTTCTTTCTCTCTGACAGTGTCTGATGGTAATTGTAGAGGGATGCTTTTGCTTTTAATATCCACATTCACAACCGTGTGTGATCTGTACAGTTTGGATGCTACATTGACCTACAGAAGATCACATCTTGTAATGCTATTCTGCCACACTCAGTCTGAGCACAAAACTCCGACAACAACATGGTCTCACAAGTACAAATTGGGAGGAATTCACACTTGGCAAGTCCTCAGGCATAAGTGGGACTTGCTTACAGTCCAGGAGTTACACAATTCAGACTGATCCACCACAAACTAAACCAATCAGCAAGTGAATGCTAAGTTGGGTCCAAGCTCCCAATATCTGAGTGTTACTAAACCCTTACTAAGCATACTGCACCATCATTATTTTCTGAATGCTTGTTTTCGCAGCACTACACTTGTTCCTTCTCTTTTTGCCAGAACCCCCTGTGATACTTTTCCACTAAGAAGCAGAAAGAACACGTCATTTAGCCACTCTAGTACAGTATATGGCTATATGTATATTACCAGGTTGCAGTGACATAAATCGAATTCACTGCCTTAACCGGACACAGCAGATGGTTTATTTTTTCAGGACCGTGTGGATAATCTTTTCAAATCATGCCTGAACCACTTTTACACCTGGCCATGCAGGAATGAGAATGGTCTTCAGAATGTACGTGGCATTTCCCCCCCCAACACTCTTTAATGCAAACATGCAATCGCATTCACCATTATACAGTGTCGACAGTAAGGCAAAATAATATCGGAGGACAGCAATAATGATGATTATACTCTCTGGGAGGATAGGGAAATTGGTTATTTACTTGATACACCATATGACCATACGTATGCAGATAACTGAGGATAAGGTCCATATGAGGCCTTACCAGAACTGTATCCACAAAGTAAGCATACTCATTTCTAGAATGTGTTTGTATGCTGTAGGATTATGAGTTCACTTCACTGGAAATAAGTGATTCAGCCAAATATTTTCCAAAATGTGAGGACTGACTCTGTGTCCAATGACATGGTTTGCCAAGGTGAAAGTGAAAGGACTACAGTGCCAGCACAGACCCCTGACCAAAACCCTACTGAACACGTTTGGGCTGAACCAGAATGCCAAAAGCACCCCAGGATCCATCGCTCAACATCAGGAACAGGTCTCAATAATACTTTTGTGGCTAAATGAGCACAAATCCCTATAGCCATGCTCCAAAATCTAGTGGAAAGCCTTCCCAGAAAGTTTATTATAACAGGAAAGGGAGACTAATTTGGAATAAGATGTTCTTGGACACCCCCCATGTCCCTACCATGGTTACACCCTTGGGTCACCTGCAGTTACAAATGTTAGACATCATGGTAGAAATATCAGATCTCAGCAAATCATCAGATTTGTGCCACACAGCTGGTAATGTGAACTATGTCAGACACCCATTTTCACTTCAAATTTTACCAGAGGTTGTGACGTTTACAGTTTATGTGGTTGCATGGAGGAATCAACAGTGAGAGCAAACCAATCAACACATTTTTCATAAATGTAATATAATGTAATTTTGAGAGTGTTAATCAATGATATAAACATTCCAGCAATCGCAATTAACATGGGCCATGTTGTATGAACAGTATGAATAGTGAATGCTTAAGATAGAGAAAGCACTTTCTTACAGCTCTCTTTCTCTCTAATTATAATTTAATTGCTCTAACACCTTTTGATTTTAATTCAATTCTATTGGGAGATCAGAATTTTCATGAAGATTGGCTTTTTAATAATTTCACCACAACAAAGCTATTGCCATCTAATAAACTTTTATGAAATGATTAAATTTAGAACTAACTTATTATGTCCACAAGTGTATTTCTAATGGTATAATTACTGCTTCATTAACACCGTTCTTAATCAGCTTATTAGCTAATCAAGCCCATAATGAGCTGAACATGTGGGCCAGAGCTGATTTGGTACTTTATGGGTGGGAAAACTTCAGACTGTGGAACTAAAATAATGCTTACCAATTACAGTGTTCTTTAACATTACTTAAACTTACACTGCAGTCACATTACTGCTAATTACTGAATACACTAAGTTGAAGTTATTAGCTTATCTGATACAGAAGTGTACATAATAAACAAATTTTGATATGTGTATATGTATCTATATCTATTTTAATAAAATGCCAAGCATTCAAGAGGCCAAAATTAATCTTTCACAACAAGAAACAATGTAATGTGCATTATTATATTACTTGGATGTTTTCACTCGTGTAAAAGAGAATCTTAAAACTGCACTTGTATTGGTGGTAGTGTACTTATTACTTATGATGAAGATGCTCTCTGCCTTGTTAATGTTGTTGCAAGACTCCCTGTGTTTATGCTCTTTCCCTCTCTTTAATGATCATTATCTCTACAGGCTGGTGTATAAAACATGGCCTAACACAATTAACAATGCATTCAAGACTACAATTGAAATATCAGGTGGGTATCATAGTGCAGCAGTATGTATGTACAAGTAAACATATCTAACTATTAATATAGTTTTCCTAAGAAAATGACGTGAGTTTTAGTCTCGAGGTTTTTGTTAGGAACTTATTAAAAGCATCTAGAAGAAACAGAAGACAGATTTTCCTTGTGGCAACGTCCATTAAATGCTGTCTTAAAACAAGCAGGTCTTATAAAAGTACGGTGCTGGAGAAGGGAGCAGACAAACCTAGATTGATTTTTCCATCTTACACTTACTGACCACACTACACACGTCTACCTTGTGAGAGTTCAGTTATAGGTTATGGCTCATCTTTTTCTGTGTACAATTTGTGTCAGTCATCCTCTAGCCCAGGGCTTCCAGTTCTGGAGACTCACTGCCATGCAGAGAGTCAAGGTTTTAAAACTTACAGAATACCTAAAACAACTTAGAAAGGGCCTCATAATGATTTAGACTAGATGTGCTGGGGGTTATAGAACCTTGACTCTGTGCAGGGTCCTGCAGATCAAGGCCCTGTCCACACATATAGTACATGTGCATAAGTGTATAGGGATAATAATGAGTCTTTATTGATCACAAATGCATTACAGTACAGTGAAATTATTTTCTTCGCATACCCTAGCATGTCAGGAAGTTGGGGTCAGAGGGCAGGGTCAGCCATGATACAAGCGCCCCTGGAGCAGAGAGGGCCTTGCTCAAGGGCTTGAACACCTGACCTTCTGATCAGTAACCCAGAGCCCTAGCCTCAAATCCACCACTATCCCTGTTTGAAAAAGGGTTGCAGGGTGGCTTAATGGCTATCACATTTGGTTTCAATCCCGCCTCCGGTCTGTGGGCACAGACTTTGAATTCTCCCCATGCTTTGGGGTTTCCTCCATATTCTTCTCCACAGGTCCAAAGACATGCTTTGTAGGCTGTTTGGCATTTCCAAATTGTCTGTAGTGTGTGAATGTGTATGCGATTGTGCCCTGCGATGGGTTGGCACCCCATTCATGGTGTACCCTGTCGTGTGACCCAAATTCCCTGGTATTGGCTCCAGGATCCCTTTTGCCCTGCATAGGATAAATGGTATAGATAATGGATGGATGGATTTGGTAACATTCACATGAGTATGCCAGCCTAGTAGGTGGTAAAAGTATGTCAACTGTCTCAAGAATAACATTAAGATCATGCAGATTGATTAGTAGAGCTGGCGAAAAGTCCGTGTCTCAAAGTAAGCACATGCTATCCATCACCTTACAAGGTTGTTAGTTGTCATGTGATAAGGAAGATCTACCTAGCGGGGGGGAATTGATCAATTGGCCATTGTGGAAGTTTGCAGTTTCATTTAGCCCAGATTAAACCAGAGAGCTAATTTAAAAGCACTGTTTGGCCTTGTTTACAGTGCCGTGCACCCCACCCTTTTAAACCCACCCACCTCCTTTAAAACTTCATTGGGATAATATATCAATATCAAAATGGGGAAATGGGGACTGGGTTGGGATTTTGATGTACAGTAATACAGTACTTCCAAAACCAAAAGTGGTGAAACCCTAAATCACCCCCCTCAATATTAAGGGCTATTCTGTGTAGATTCATGACATTCTCACTTAAGTCTAATTTATTCCTAGGTTGTAAAACTAAAAATGTGGCAAAGTCCAAGAGGTTGAATACTTCTGAAAGCCACATTATAGCTTTATTTGCTAGTCAGTGCATTTAGAATACTTATTTATTTAGCACAATGCTGTCTAAAGTGCATGTAGTGTTAAGTTGACATGTTGACTGTTCTGTAGCTCTCACACACCATGACTCAGCATATTGCAACAGTTTAGGTGTATGTGTGTGTGTGTCTTTATCCTCTTCTTCAAAACAGCCTTGACCTTTGCAGGTAATCTTCTACCTCTCGCACTCATTTGCTTTGCTCTTTGCAACAGTAGCGGTAAAACAGATGACTTTTATGACTGCACCAGTTGTAAGTCCATGCTGCCGTGTCAATGCCCTTTTGAAACCGTAGTTTTCTTCCTCCTGAAATCGCTTTAATTTGTCGAGTTCTGGTTCATCCTTTCTATGTTGATGCCAAACAAATCAAATGAATTTAATGAGTTGTTCTCTCACTATCTCTCTCTCTCTCTCTCTCTCTCTCTCTCTCTCTCAATCATTTCCCAGTCTTCAGCTCTTCCAGAAGCTTTTATATTGCCGCTGTAAAAGACGTCGACTAGCTAGCAGAAAGTGAGCTGATTATTAACTTGTCTTCCTAGGCCCTGATTCATACTAAAGTGCATAACTGTCTCAACAGTCAAAGGATGACATAGTATATATATATATATATATATATATGTATTGTGTTTTCTAGCTTGTGTAATGTACACCAATACACACACACACACAAACACACACACAGTTTAGGTAAGGAACCACGTGCAACCTGTGTCCTCTAGCTTGTGTAATGTACAACAATACACACACACACACACACACACACACACACACACACACACACACACACACACACAGTTTAGGTAAGGAACCAGGTGCAACCTGTGTGCTCTAGCTTGTGTAATGTACAACAATACACACACACACACACACACACACACACACACACACACACACACACACACACACACACACACACACACACACACACACACAGGTCTGTCGCTATGTTAATCCCCACAGGTCTAATTTACATGTTACAGCCTATGAGGACGCGGAAGTAGGGAGAGTTTGCATGAGGGACATGAATGATGAGAAGGAGGGTAATAAAAAAACAGAGACAGTCAGTAAACATACTGGGAAACTTGTATTGTATTGAGCCGGTGCTGTCATGTGGATACTGTCAGTGAGGATGTGGAGCTGACAGACGCTAGATCTCAGCAGGTCACAGAACAGGTGAGCGATCACACTCTCAGACACACGAGAATGGCTCTGATTTTCCCTCTATGGGAGCAGACGAAAGCCGGGAGGTGGATGTTACTTGCCGCCGTTGTTTAATTCACTCTGTCATAGCTGCTAAATCATATTTTTTCCAAAGGGTGAAATACACTTGTACATATATTGTGCTTTTTATGCTGTTAACTGTGTGATGTAAAGATAATTTCACACAGGATACATAATTACCACATGAGAAGTTCACGATGAATATCCTAAGCAAACATGTTGTACTCGCGTTGGTGATTTGCACAACAAATGAAAAATGTGCTGTTATTTTTGTCCTGAAAAAGCAATTAAAAACAAGTCACAGTCTGTGAAAATGTGACAAGCTTAGAAAAAAATAATCTTATGTTCATAGTATAAATGGATTTATAATAATAAAACACTTAAAAATTAGTAAATTGAAGTACAAAATACAGAAAATAACTGTTTCTTTTCTGTGAACTGTGTGTTCTCTTCCTCAGACTTTCAAACTAACATAAGCAAATGTACCTTTTAGAACTATTGTTTATTATGTTAATGGATCTGTGGGGTAAAATGATTCTTTTACACCAAAAAAAAAAAATGATAGTTGATATCATCAGTCTTATTTCTGACATTTTAAAGGAATTAAACACATCTGTTTTGACAATCTAAAGGCCTTAAGGTATAGACATGCTTGGAATACTGAACAGTAAAATTTAATGTTACTCCTATACTTGTTTATGAGTTTTATATTAATTCATTTGTACTACAGTGAGTTCTGGTCCACATTTGATTGGTCAAGCGGCTTTCTATGAGTGCTTATTTTTCCTATAACCGCACTGGGATGCTGTGTGCGTCATTCCACTCATCTGTGTTCACTATGTAAAATTTCACTTCCTAGAGTAGATTTGGCAATATCATCAGTGGATATCGTAAATGCTACTTTTAAGGAATATAGCCTTTGACTTAAAATATGAAAGCTTGTCAGATGGAGATGAAAAGCAAAAAAAGGAATGCCAATTTTACCGGATGCATCTTTAACAAATCACTGTGTCACTTCCTAATGAAATGTCACTTCCTTGGATTTCCTATTTGTAGAACTGTTGGACAATCGCAAAATAGCACTTGCAATCATGCCGTTATGTTGAATATTGGCATGTCTGTGATCTCATGACAAAAGCCGAATCTCAGCCATGCCGATATTCAGTATAACTGCACTGTTATACCACAGCTCTGATGAATGCTTGATTTTGAGTGGTCAGAAGTCATTGATAATCAGTGGGGGGGGGGGGGATGTATTTGATTCCCTGCTGATTTTGTACATTTGCCCACTGACAAAGAAATGATCAGTCTATAATTTTAATGGTAGGTTTATTTGAACAGTGAGAGACAGAATAACAACAAAAACATCCAGAAAAACGCATGTCAAACATGTTATAAATTGATTTGCATTTTAATGAGGGAAATAAGTATTTGACCCCCTCTGCAAAACGTGACTTAGTACTTGGTAATGACTTAGTAATTACTTTTCATTTTCAATGCCCTGGCTGAGGGAAGGAGGTTCTCACCCAAGATTTGACGGTACATGACCCCGTCTATCGTCCCTTTGATGTGGTGAAGTTGTCCTGTCCCCTTAGCAGAAAAACACCCCCAAATCATAATGTTTCCACCTCCATGTTTGATGGTAGGGATGGTGTTTTTGGGGTCATAGGCAACATTCCTTCTCCTCCAAACACGGCGAGTTGAGTTGATGCCAAAGAGCTCATCTGACCACAACACTTTCACCCAGTTGTCCTCTGAATCAATCAGTGTTCATTGGCACACTTCAGATGGGTGTGTATATGTGCTTTCTTGAGCAGGGACGCTGCAGGATTTCAGTCCTTCACGGCGTAGTGTGTTACCTATTGTTTTCTTGGTGACTATGGTCCCAGCTGCCTTGAGAT